>VDFB02206724.1:0-16546 GCA_007258455.2 Sequoia sempervirens | reverse complement strand
AAAACATAAAAATGTCAAGTGTTTATAATCAGCCATTATTAATCATTGATCAAACTGAACAATGTGAACATTTTTCTGTGTGGAAGGCAAACAAGAAAACAGTGGTTCAAAAATGAGGAATTTGTCTTCTGCACCAAATGAGAAATATTCACAATATGTGCTAGGAAGGAATAAGTCCATAAGATCAAGTATGCAAGAATCGAGAATTGCAAAATTGGCTTATGTTTGACTTCCAAACACAAATTTTCACACTTTTCGATGTTCCAACGTAAGTCAAAAAGTATATGTGTGTAAGTTGTAAAGTATACACTTGAATACATGTAACTCATATCTATTGAACCATGAATTTATAATGCAAATATGGACACCATCAATAAAAAAAATATTTGTATTAATCAAATAGCCATGTACGCATGTACATCAATATATGTCAATATAAGTATAAAATATAGTTACAAAAGCCATATAGCCACGAATGCCATATAGGCATACAGTGTCAAATATATCAAATACAAAATATGTACAAATTGCCATGTAGGCATACAACAAAGGGCTCTACATTCAAAATTCATTTCTCTCCATGCTCTGGTTCAAATACAATTTTCTTTCCCTTTCTTGGGCGACCCGATGGCGATAAATATGTCACCCATTTCTATTGAGGAGTGCTCTTGCTGCTCCTCCTAGGGTTTAGCTCCCGGTCAAGTTTCAACTGTTACAATAAGAAGTAAAGACATTAATTATATAGAAAATTACACATTATAAAAAAATTAATATATTAATACATTAACATTCGATTTATCAATTTCCCTCGATGGAAATATTTTCATGTTGATGCTCAGGTGTGCTCAAGCCCTGTATAAACCATCTAAATAGGAATTAAACTATGAATCAATAATGGTTTGATTTTTCACTAGAACTAACATCTATAAAAATGAATGTAAATTGAAATTTAGTAATTTGCCCCATACCTCCCCTATCAGAGCCATCGAGGATTGTATAGCAGATGAAACACTGATCTCCATTGCCCTCGTCACATTTAGAGGTGTTTCAGCTTGCAATAACTGAAAATAAAACAACAAACAAGTTCCAATCACAAAATAGTTATCGAATTTTGAAGTAATGCTTTGAGTTTGAATGATGTGTAATGCAACGTAAGCAACAATATGATTATCATTTTTTTTAAAAGCAATAACCTAGGACAATCACATTGAAAAACAAAAGACCCTTAGGACAAATTTTAAGTGAAAAAGCATCAAAACACAATGTAAAATATGACAACCAATATGAGAAGAAGAGATGATCTAGTCAAAAGGAGCTTTGATAGTAGCCAATTGAGTTAAGTATGACAAATCCAAGTATCACTGTTGCAAGGAATGGAGTAAGAGCTAAATAAAGATACAACGACAATAAAAAATGATGGAGCTAACTTGTCAAGGGCCTATTCTTCAAAACCCTTATTAAACACTTGTCATAGTTTAAGATATGCAATAAATGTTTGACAATGGAATTAACCTTTTGAGGATGATAGTGATTAAATTGAGGTCTCCTTTACCATGAAAAGATTGAATATTCTTTCTTTGGCCTATCATTATGATTTTTAAGTTTCCTCACTTGAGTTAAATATAATAGTCAAGTGTTTATACCAAAGATGATAGAGAAAATAATCATGAAAAGGAGAATATGATGATGATCAATGACAAGGCAGTGGCACATTTGACAGTCGAAAGAGTAGAGGAATGCATAGTGAACATCATGGTACAACTTATGATATAAATTAAGCCACATGGTTGATGTGTTTTGAATCCTTGCATCTAAAGGAAATTTTCTTAACATAAATACTGCTAGGGAATTTCAATGTTGCCATTGTAGTTGGCATTAAAGTTGGTACCTGCAACATTGAAAATTATCCTTATATAAGAATTCCCTCCATCTTGTTGATTGGCTTGTAACACTCTTGATGGTGGTTGTATGAAATCTAATTATGATTCCTCTTCTACATTAGAGGGTTCGTATCCTTGATCTGACCCTTCTAAATTATCAAAATCAAAATCATTAGCTTCCATATTCAAAAATTCCTAACCAACATCTTTCACAAATTTATCTAGATCATCGCTAATAGTCTTACAAATTGTTGCCGCCTGGGTTCATTCTACTTTCATAATAATTTATATCCATGGAGTTCATCCATTCCTTGATGCCATCAAGTGAAGATTCAGGAATGGCATACATATGGAATACATCTCGCTTTAATTATTTGAAAACAATAGCCATATCAAATCCCTTTTTCCCAAGTCCTACTCTCTCAAGGTTAACAATATCAATCTCACTAATAGTGATTACTAAGAAAGGTAATTCCACCAACTCTACCAAAAAATTTACCATAGGAACAATAAAAGCAGAGGATTTGAAAGGAACTCCATGAAAACCAAGCTCTCTAAATGGTATATAAAACTCTAGTTCAAAATATTTTAGATGAGGTTGCTCCCATAGCTCTCTTACTTGCTTGAAAAATCCTTGAAACTATCTATTGATTTTATTTTTCCTGTTCCTCTCTTATTGTTCTTCCTTAATTTCATTGGTGCAGGAGCACCTAGGAAGCAATAGAGAGCACACTAGGCAAAATGTGGAAGTATAGAATGAGTTTATGACTTATATGTATGCCTTCAAGAATTTTTGTGGTTGGAATGATGTTTTCTAACAAGGTCATGTTGACCATGGGTGAGAAACAAAAAGGTTCTAGTCCAAAGTTTAGGAATGGAGGTTTTTGCAATTATTGACAATTTTTGCAAAAACATGCTCCTTTTGTGTTTGAGCAGCCAAGAAGGGCCCATTGGAAAAATAACTATTGGGAAAGCATATTTAAAGGTTTCCTTGACCTTTGTGCAAGGTTGAAAGTACGTTTGTACAGATTGTTTTGTTGGAAATTGAAGGAAAACAGTTTTTTGAGTGAAATTTTTTGTTTTTTGGTCTGAAAGAAGGCTCTAATGGATTAAATCTGGTTCTATGTTGTGTGTAGGATGTAGAATAAATCTAGTACAAGTTTTTTGTAGCCTTTAGATAGTTCTTTCAATCATTTTCTTGTCTCTTTGTAAATATTTTGGTTTCTTTGTGCTTGCTGGCCTGAAACAGGCAGTGTTGAGTAAATGGGGTGCTAGAGCACTTTTCCACCGTACAAACCATACGGCCTTTTGGAAACAGTGCCTAGACACCATGCTTGTACATATGTTAGTTGGTAGGTTTTGTTTGAGTGCAGGAGTTGCTAGCAAAGTGATGCCCTAGGCGAGCCAGTGCAGGTCCGGCTAGGAAAAACTTGTTGTACAGGTCACAAATCTTGCAGGGGTGCTGAGCCATTGAGGATTTTATTCTTGGAGGAGGTAGGGTGGTGTGTTACCTTGTTACTACATGAAGGAGGAGGCTCAATCTATCCATTTGGTGTGTAAACAAATTGGAAGTTTGCTAACTGTCAAGGGAAGGCTTAAAACCCTAGTTTTTGCTCCATTTCATGTTTGAGCTTTGTACGGACAGTGGAAGGATGAGACCTCAAGAATCTTTGAGTGTTGTCCATGTGAACCAAGAACCTTGGAAAAAGAGTGGGAAGTCCTTTTGAGATTTGTGAGTTCTAACCTGTTTTGTAGGTGAAGGAGACCCAATAGGGGCTCAAGGGCTACTAGCCTTTCAAACCCTAGCTAAAGGATTGGTGAGACATGCAGCCGAAGTCTTGAGGTTGTTAAACACCTTTGGAGGATAGTTTGAAGCCTTTTAAGACTTATCACCACCCCCGCAAGAGTTGATGATGGAGTAAGTTGATGAAGATTGGTCTTTAGTATAGTAAAATGCCAAGGAAGAGTTGTGGCAATGAACCAAGGTGGACTTGGTGGTTGGAGTTTGTGATAGAAGAGGGGTTGGTCAGACAAACCAGGGGCACCTAGTCATGAGTAGGGACCTATAGGTTATATTGGTGAAGCAAAGCACCAAGGAGGTCTTACAAGGAAAGGCCTAGAGCAAGAATCAGTGATTGATTCCTCCAACCCCTCTCCCTATCAGATTGGTATCAGAGCAAGCAAAATATTTGGGATTGATCTTGTATGTCAGAGACAGAGTCTAGTGGTTCTAGCATCATGGTGACAAATGCTGAGTTGGCCAAGAGGGTTGAAGAAACAGAGGAAGACAATAGGGTATTGAGAGAGAAGTTAGACCAACTTGAGCAAGCACTGAATGTTATGTGGTTTGATGGAAGAATAACAAAAGAAGAAGAGGTTGCAGAGGAGGATAGAATCCCTGAACCTGACCTATATTGAAGGAGGATCCCTTCTTGAAAGCATTGAAGGCTTTGAGTGGAAAATTACTTGAAGGAGTACCACTATTTAGTGGAAAGATGGAGGCTAATTTAGTTATGGATTGGATAGAGGGAATGGAAAACCATTTTGAGTGTGATGGAGTCACTGAAGCACATAAGGTAAAGGTGGCTAAATCAAGACTAAGAGGTTCTGCCTTAACATGGTGGAAATTCATTTAGACAGAGAGGGAGAAGGAAGGCAAGTAGCCTATCTCTACTTGGAAGGGAATGGTTGCCAAGGTGAAAGAAGCATACCTACCTGAAGACTATGAAATTCAGTTGCATAAGAGGAGATAGAGTTTGAGGCAAAGAGATCAGGATGTGAGTTCTTATACTAAGGAGTTTCAAAGACTTTGCATGAGGTCCAATGTCATAGAGGATGAAAGTATCAAGGTGGCAAGGTATCTCAACGGTTTGAAGTGGAACATTCAAGAGGAGATGGTTCTCTTAAGCCCCAAAACAGTGCACCAATGTTATCAATTGGCATTAAAGATTGAAGAGAGGAGTAAGAGGAAGCAAGATCATACTTCTAAGGGCAGAGGCAAAGGCAGAGATCAAAGAGATCAAAGAGGACAGCGTGGTGGCTACCAAGGTAGAGGCAATGACCAAAGAAACCAAGGAGAGTCAAAACTCACAGAGCATGGAGGTGAAACATCTACAAGAGGTGGATATAACAGGGGTAGAGGACCTCAAGGAGGTTCAAATAGAGGAAGAGGAGCAGGAAGGTAGGAGCCTTTCCTTGTATGTACCTGCTCTAGGCCTTTCCTTGTAAGCCTCCTTGGTGCTTTGCTTCACCAATCTAACCTATAGGTCCCTACTCATGACTAGGTGCCCCTGGATTGTCTGACCAACCCCTCTTCTATCATTCATCAAGATCATACATTGATCTTCTTGCCCCTCCTAAAGTTTGGACCACATCCATTACCTCCACATAAAACTGGACATCCTTGGTCTTCATGGTTCCCACGCCGTGATATGGTTATGCAAATGAAAATGAAGAAAATTAATCATCTCCTTATCCATTGGCTGGAAGAATGCATGCTTAATGTTATGATACATGATATCAACTCTCTTTTTTGCTCTCATGGTTGAATATCAAAATCCAGTATGGTGGGCCTCCAGAGTTCTAGTCATCTTTCTTCCTCTTCCACCAAATGTTGTCCTAATCCACATGTCTGCTAGCCTAATTGGCTTTGTTTTGAAAGCTAAAGTTTCCTCCTCGAAATACCACTAGTGCTCTCTCTCACCTTTCCAAACTCTTTCATTGCTACAAATTGTCTTTGGGATTTAGTCATTTGTACCACATGGTTGATGTGCTTTGAATCCTTGCATCTAAGGGGTTTAAAACCTTAGGGGCCTTAGATGAGAAAAATAAGTAATGTTTTTCTTTTCTTTTTATGTGAGGACCTAGTAGTGAGATAAAAGAGGACTGTATAGAAAAATGAAAAAAGAAGACATAAAATTCATGGACCATACTATATCACCTACATGCTAGCTAACAAGGACATGAATGTAGTAGATTTAGGTATGATAGGGGTATTGCAAGGTATATTTGAGAATATATAAGAATGAAGAAGAATTAATTGATCAAATTAGGTGTCAAATGTTTCCTAAAAAGATCTCCCAATAATCTCTATTAGGAATTTAATCATTTCTAAGCATTTTCCCACGCCCTGTGGGAAAGAAATTTTGAGGAGGCTCCAATAGTTGAGAGTTTAATGAATACTTATAACTTCTTTCCATGCAATCATGATTAGTTAGAGAACATATAGGGAAACTTGATGAGCTATGCAACAAATGAAGAGAATATAGGGTATTTTGACCTAGTCTTAAGCATCTCCAAGCATCTAGGAGATATTGAAGGAGTCAAGTGGCTGATGGATAGGGTCGAGGATAGAAGTTTTATTTTGGTTACATTGACATCATGTGTAGGACATCCATAGTCTTATTCTTGGTTATGTTGACATCACAAAAAATTATATAGGATGGAGTAGAATGTAGCTCTACCTTTGTCAATTCCATGTTAAATTTTTATTATATATAGCTTGCTAGTGTAGGAATTCTAAGACAAACAATCATGGTAGGACCATTTTAAAAGATTTCAAATAATAACCTAGTGAACCTTATTACATACTCTTATGTCTATATATACACAAATCTAGATTAAACCTTTAGAATTCATTAACTTTAAGTTCTTTATTCTATACACTTAGTGAAATTTTGAGCAAATTCCACTTCAAGACTCGGAGGTGCTTTCCTTGAAACCTCCAACAACAACCCTACTTAACATCCAAAATCACATATTAAAAATACCATTCAGAAACAATGCTATTAACACATGTAATAAATTTATAATTGTTTACTAACTTTACATACCCCAATCGGAGCAGGTGTACCGCAAAAATAAGTAGATTGATCAAGGTACCCAGGGTCAACACTGTGACCCTGCAATTTTATTAAAATAATAAAACTAAATTAGTTAATCTTGCATTTCACAATTGAAATTTAATAAACTAAATTCAATGAACATGTTAAATTTTACCTGATCGTCAATACCATATGCATCATGCAGAATGTCAGCTGCCCTCTCCATCCCCATAGATGCATACAGATCAGGCTGCGTAGAAGCATATGGATCCTACATAGCACCCTCTTGAGGGCCGGTAGGGTCATACCAACGCGGCTCCACATTGACACACACATGGTTCTCAAAGGCCACCACCCAAAGACTCGATTGCGCCGTGGGGTACAATGGGCTAGTGTGGTGGATGACACTTGAGTCAAGGATGATCACCGCAAAGTCCTACATCAACACTTCCTCTTGCAACCGCATGCATCACACCGCCACGTAGGGAGGCCTAGCGAGAGGTGATTCTCCCTCAAGCCGTGGTAGGATCCGCCTGCATTGGCCTATCCCCCGCGGCCGACTCCCCACCTCAAACTCCCTCTATCGTAAATACTCCAGGATTTGGGTTCAATACAAACCTCACAAGTATACTTCCTAAGAAAAATTGGGGACTTCACAGCTATTGCACGGGTAATTCAAAAGACCATATACCATTCATTATAAAAATGGTTCCTAATCTTCGTAAGGGCACCAATGAATAGGAAACCTCTTTTGCATTGAGGGTGAGATTTTGATTTGTTCTAGGGTCGCTGAATAGAGAGCACAACGCCTTTAGTAATCTTTAAATCTTTTACTTGTTTATATGATAATTTGTCTACATATATGCCCTCGGGATGTTTGCCTCCTATTTTGCCATATCCGCATATTTGTTGGGTAATTGCATCTACATTTTTAACAAATCCTTCAATGAATTGCAATGTATTTCCTTTTCTCTGTGGTTGAAGAATTTTTGATCACTCAACCTACTAATAAGATCCTCAACTTTTTCTATATTGTTTTCTTTCAATTTCACCTCAAAATTTCTTGAGTGCCGTGAGGGTATTGAGAGAATGGTGGGGGAGGTTGATTTTGCTGCTGATTTGGTTGAGGATTTTCCTCCTTGTTGGAGAGGATTTCCTACAAATTAAAAAAAAATATTCATTTCTAAACTAAAACAAACAAAATCAATTTAAAACCAACAAATTCAAAACAAATACCAAACAATACTTACCTCTTGCATCTCTTCATCGTCGTGGCACCATATTTGTGAAGAAATCCAATTGTTGTTGATGAATTTTGAAGAAATCACCTCTCCAAGAATGGCGAGCGCGTATAACAGGGTTTTTGCCCGCGGGCGGAGCTAAAACACAGAAAAAACGAAATGAGAAATGATATTTGGATTCGCTTTTTTTTTTTTTCTTTTAAAAAGACATAACACGAACGTGTTATAAAGAGAACACGTTATGGCTTGTTTTTTTCTCTCTTTGTTTACACAAAAGTGCTGCAATTCATCTTGGTGCACTTACCCTAAACTAATATACATTTGGGTTGGATGTAAACTATTGTGCTTCATTTGAGTTGGATTGAATGTAAACTTGTGAGCATGATTATGAATAAAACAAATACAATTGAAATGAACAATTAATCAATCAATTGAACTAACTAAACCATATTCCTAATGAAATATTTTAAATGAACTAATTAGAAGTCATGAAAACATGAAATAAACAAAAATTGATAAAGGAAACTAATTAAACACTTACAAACCTGATTCCATTAGGGGATTGTGTTGGATCTCAGTTGTGTTTATGGTTTGTCCTTGATGACAAAATCTCTTTCAGTTGGTTCTCTTTGGTGATCAGTCTCTGTTTGGATCCTTATGATTTATTATGACACTTCTTTGATGACTCTTGGCTATTACAGAAAGATATCACGGTTGGTTTCCTTGTCAGGATGGTTCTTTTTCCATATCACAGGTACTGGTTGTTTCTCATTTGGGCTTACATATATCGGCATGAGTATGGCAAGGTCTCCCCGATCCACTTTGAAATGTTCGGCGTTCATCGACAAGACATTTTGATGTCATAGTCGATTGAACTTCTAACATATACAGTTGCTTTCTTTGCAGACGCTCCTGTTGTCTTGGTGATAGTGGAAAGGTCTATCGGCATGAGTTGTGTGCACCACTGGGAGGTCTTACCGAATGAGTCGGGTTTCACCGACTAACTCATAAGGTGGTTCATCGGCATAAGAAATCCCTACCGGCATGTTGTTTCATTGAGCATTTTGTGTCTTGGCGACCGACACAAGAAAGATTATTTCGGCAAGACTTGTCTTTTGTTTCGGCGACTGAAAGTGATCTCTATCGGCATATGTTATTATGTCGGTACGTGGTCTCAGTGATATTGGTATGTCACACCGATTGGAGATTAAATGGAAACTCATCGGCAAGAGCTTAAGGCTTCAGTGTGAGGTTATAACGAATATGCAATGTCACACCGACTGGTGGTGGATGGATGCGTATTAGCAAGATTTTTGCTTCGGTGGAATGTCATAGCAAACTCTTTGGTCTTGCCGACTAAGTCTTATGAAGTGTGTTCGGCGAGAGATTGGCATTGTCCTCAAATAATCGGTAGTGGATGAGGTATTTCGGTATGACTCAAGAATTCTACGAGATGTCTCCCTGATAATGGTATGCTATAGCGACACACAAGTGGATGAAGTCTTTCAGAAAGACATGGTGTGCTCTACATGAGGTCTCCCTGATATCATAATGTTATAGCAAAGCACATAAGACAAAAGGTCTCTGTTGGTATGAGAATTGATTTCTCTTGGTGATCTAAGGTGAATTCAAGGTGTTTCAGTATGACATAAAACAATCTACAAGATGTCTCCCCGATTGTTTGAAGTTACAACGATACACGAGATGGATGGGAGTATCGGTGAAACATAGAGCATTCTATATAGCATCTCCCCAACCTCGTATTGTCTCAATGACACGGGGTGAAAGGATGACTTTCAGAAAAAAAAAGTCTTATCTACAAAACGTCTCCCTGACAGTTGATGGTTACAGCGACACATAAGAGGGCTTTCGGTGAAACATCATGTGGTCTGCGAGAGGTCTTCCCGACATCGCTGGGTCACGGCGAAAGCATATGAGGAAAAGGCTATAATGACAATGAATGAAACAAAAGGGTGTCTCGGTGAGAAAGATTCTGATGTCTCAGCGATTGGAAAGAACAAAACATATGAGCTCTCGGCGTGACATAATGTAGTCGTTATGTCTTCTCCCCAACTCTGATGGGTTATGGTGAAAGCAATAACTAAAAGGAACAATCAACGTTTTAATTGCCTTTGGCAGAACTATCTGGATGTCTCAGTGAATGGTTAACGAAGTCTCAAACTCTATGGTCATCATGGAAATTTCTAAATATAGTTGCAGGCCAACATGATTGATTGCATCGAATCTCAGAACCGTTACATGGCAGCATATTCATTGAGTTTCCTCTTTGAGCAGTTGTGCTTTTGAAATAATGGATGATTTGCAACTCTCTGGATAAGCATTACTCTTGATTTTTTCCATCATCTACAGACTGTCATTATTTAGCTAAAATTAGCATGTGAGTTTCAAATTCTGGTGAAAAATGCAAGACCTTATTATTGACTGACATACTTGAAATGTATATAAATACCAATGTTGAAAACTGTAAGGGTTGTTGGTTTTAATTCTGAGAGTATCATTCCTTGTCTGTATGGAAATGTATGAATGAACTCTGCAATAAAACAAAGAGATATGTGCTTAACTGAAAATAGAGAAATCCTCTGAGTCATTATTATTGTTCAAAACATAATTTGAGGGGTTGGTACTCCTTGAGATGGGTGTCTCAAAATGAGGGGCTAGTGCTCCTTGAGTGGGTGCTCAAAAATTAGCCTATAAGGCATTGTTAACTTTTGTTTAAAAGATTAAGCCTGGAAGGCATTTCGGGAGTGGTTTTTATACCCCAGGAGGGTTTTCCACTCGGTAAAATCTTGAGTCTACTAGTTCTTCTAAGTTCTCTCTACTTTACTGTGTTGTTATTTCAATTCACTGTTTGGTTATTACTTTTCTCAATTCTGTTTATGAATGATTACATTCAACTCATGAATGCATTAATCATAGTATATTGAGATTAGATCTATCCTATGGTTTTTTGAATTTGTGAAAATTGGTCAAATCTATTAAGACACTAATTCACCCCCCCTCTCAGTGTCATAAGTCATGAAAATGTGAAATAAACTCAAATTGATAAAGGAAACTAATTAAACACTTACAAACCTGATCCCATTGGGGGATTGATGTTGAATTGATGTGGAATGATTAGCCCTTTCTCAATCCCTATTGATGAACAAGCTTTAAAGTGATGCTTTAATGGAGGAAATGACTAAAAATTGATGCTAAATGTCTAAATTTCTCTCAATAATTTCTCTAAAAATGACTATAGTCTAAGTGCTCTCAATGCTTGTGGATGAATTGCTCATGAAATGGAGGCTATTTATAGGAATTCTAGGTGAATCAATGCTAGGATTAATTTGGTTAATCAAGGGATGCAAATTGATGAGAAGAATTGGCATGGATCAAGGATTCAATCCATGGAGGAGATTGAATAATCACATGGATTGATGTCATTAATCAAGGGTTGAAATTGATGAGGGCACACCACCCAAAACCCATAGAAATCACAACAGATACCAACACAGAAGATGTGAGATAGAAAAATTAATCACTTTCTATTATTTTTCAGAAAATGAAATTATAGATTCAAAGCTTACATGCTACAGCCTCATGGGCTTGATTCACTACAACAAAATTCAATTTTGAAAAGAAAATATACTATTCAGAGCCATAATCTGCACTATCAAGGCCACCATCTACAACCCCAACTTAACCCTTTTTATTTTCCCCAATAACCACCCTAGAATGTTCTAGAAAGGGAAAACTTCCCTTTTGTTTTGGCACCAAAATCCCCACCGTTTGATTTTTTGCCTAGGAAGAAAATTTAATGAAATTCACTTTTTAGAGGGTCAACTTCATGGGGCCATAACTTTTGATCTGGGTGTCTGATTTTCTATTATTGCATATCATTGGAAAGCTCTCGATGAGCTCTACAACACATGGGCCACCGTAGGTCGGTTTGGCCAAATTTTGAGCTGTTTTGGGGCCTCCAAAGTTTGATATCTAAATTTGAAGCTGCATTGGAGAAATTTCTCAGGACATAAACTTTAACTTCTCCCAAACCATGTAGGGTATTGAGGTGATTCTTTCACAACCAGAAATATTTTTCTACTCTGCTCCTTGGGGTAAATTATCACGTCCATACGAGCCCATTTAGGCCGACTTACTAAAAATAGTAAGTTCTCATTTTTTTTGCTATTTTTGACACATGATAGACTTATACCCCTTAGGTGCCATCATGGGACTCAAAACAACTAAAGAAAATAAAGAAAACATTTTTTTTTGGGTGATGCAAGATTGCCCTACATTGTTGGATGCTCCTGCATCAAAAATTGATTCAATCAAATACAAACATTTAATTTTAGGAGGAATGTGAAAAATATTTCCATGTTGGAGGGAAATCATTTGAATTTGAATTGGAGGAATATTCATTTGCAAGTGGAATAATTGGAGGGATTAAAGAAATTAGTCAATTAAATAATTAAAATATTATTAATTGTGCAAGATAGGAGAATTTAAAGATTTAATTAAACAATTAACTCATTTAATTAAAAAGAGGGAGTTAATGACATTTAATTAAATAATTCATATTATTTAATCAAATGAGAGGACCTAGGGAATTTAATTAAATAATTTGCATTATTTAATCAAATATGATGGAATTTAGTATGTAAAGGGTGAATTAAACTAATAATATTGATTATTCGATTAATAGAAGAAAAACCTAATAATATTGATGATTTGATTAGTAGACGAAAATAATGAATTTAATTAAACAATCAATATTATTTAATTAACTAGTTGAAAGGGGCTGAATCAGGATGAAAATGGTGTTAGTAGTTGAGTTTGGATGCACAATATTGATTAGGACAATTTTAAGTGTCTAGAAAACTATTGACACTTAAGTGACCATCAATTTTCAACCCTAAATGTGTTATTCTTTGACCTTGCACTTAAAATATTTTATTCAAACTTATGTAAGTTGTCATACTTTATTTAAGTTATACATGCATTCCCTCAAGTTTCAAGCTTGCACATGGATTTTTTAATGAATAAGTGTCTATATCACTTAAAATTAGGAAATAATATTACACATATTTATAAGAAAATATGGGTGGAAGAGATCACACCATGAAGTGAAAAGGGACCAAGCCTTAAACAAACATAACAAATTCAAAGTAACTAAACAACAAGATCCATACCACTAGGAGGTGAGGGGTCCTTTCCATTTGGATTTCTCCATACATCAATGGAGCCTTGGTCATCCAAGGGAGGATCCCAACTGAAAACAAGACCCTCTTCTATATCTTCTCATGCGGTTGAGTATCACAAGCAAGTGAAATGGCCAAAGTAAGTTGAGGAAATTTTTCAAAGTCCAACCATCTAGTATACCCACAATCACAATCCTAGGGAGAGGAGAAATAAGAGTAAGCAGGTTGAGACCACCCATGAATACTTGTCCTTGGATCTGCATGCAGGGTGTTGAGAAGCATGCGAGTTTACATCTTGATCACCACAAGTAGAGTATTTTTTCCACATCTATGACTATGAGGGGGAGATCAACCCTTTCTAGAGGCAAGGGTTGGAGGAACTTAGACAAATATATAAGTGGCATTACTCCAATGATCACAAAGGGCCTTTAGATGTGCTACTTAAAGTGCAACTTTGTTTTCTTGCATCTAAATTTGCTTAAGCACATTAAAGAAAATCATAGGATCCTTCTTATAAATTAAAAAAAGGTATAAAAAAATAGATAGAAAGGATAACATAATTTGTCTTTATAAATGTTAAAAATAATTTCCACCTTAAAATCAAGTCAAATCTAGATAAAATTGAAAATAATTCTAGGTCAATTCCTCCAAAATAACCATGTTATATGAGAAAGATTCAAACCTAAAATGATAAAAGTAGAAAAACTGCTTGAGGGTCTCCTATTGACCACATAATAGGAAATGAGGATCCCTAACACTCATATGAGATAATCGAGCACCAATAGGGATACCTTGTTAGAGAATGCAATAGGAAAAATGGGCCAACTTCAACTCTATAATAACATGGATTATATGCTTCACACCTATCTACTAGCTATAGTTTGAAAGTTTGATGAGACTATGTTGCAACTCGGCCATGGATGGATTCCCCTAATTGGAGACCATCTAAAATCATGATTAAAAGAATTTATATATCTAGTGTGTAATTTTAATTAAAATCCAACTAGAAACTAATCCCAAACATCACATATCCACCATGAAACTTCAACCACAACATTCGACTAAATTCTAAGGCAATAGTTTCAAACATAGTAGATTTGGATTGGTTAACCATAGACAAGTTCTTGCATCCACTTAAGCCGCATAGATGTATGTTTCATTTATGAAAATTTGTATTATACCCACACAACATGAGATCATTTAAGAATGTTCAAATGTTTAGATTTGGATCCTTTCTAAGATTATTATTGAATCTCTTTGCCTTGTCAAGAAATTTGACTCATTTTTATTACAATTTTTTTTATTGATATTCTATCATTGGTGGATTTTTAGTAAATATATTGGAGGAAAACCAAAATCTTATTCATGTGGAATAATTATTCTTGTTATTTAATCTCATAATTTAAAATGCACTTTTTTAGATTGCAAGAATTAGGTAGCCCCCCCTTTAAACTACAGTATGTCTGGTAAAAAAAATTCACGTGACTAGTGATGTTGGCATGACACACCCTTTGGTACCATGGGGATGGTTGGAGACTAGACCTTGTGACCTTTTGCTTGCAACATGATTCTTTAGCCAATCAAGCCAAGGCCCCCACCCTAATTTTAAATGCACATTAATAATATAACATACCATAATTTTTTTATCAAATCATCGAGAATTAAAAAAGGGAAATCATTAAAGAAGTATTATTTAATGCTCAAGAAAGTTACATTGTTAATCAATCCAAGGGTGCTAAAAGGAAGCAAAATTATTTAATTGGAAAAATTCAAGAATGATAAATATAAGGATACAACATTTCCATCAATTAGATCTATGATAGCTAACTACAATGCTTTGTTTGAAAAGTTAAAAAAAACTACATTTTATAACTTTAGAGACTTATCAATCTTCTTTGGAGGCATTAGACTAGATCATGTAATAAAAATCTAGATTTTTTTTTACGTTGATTAGTAATGAAAACCTACAATATAGTCTTATCAAAGCTTCAAGGTAGGTATTTGGATTTGGGATGAATCACCACACCTATGTAGTAATTGCAAACTATATTTTATTTTTACATTGATTAATAATGAAAACCTACAATATAGCCTTATCAAAGGTTCAAGGTAGGTATTTGGATTTGGGATGAATCACCACACCTATGTAGTAATTTAAAACATACTAGGTTTAAGACAACTCACCACACCTTGTTTAATGATGATGTTCTTTTGGGTCAACAAATGTTGCAAAGGATCAACAAGTCAGACCTTTTGCAGAGGATGAAAGTGATTGTGTCACAAAAAAATATGGTAAGGGATAAGGGTAAATTGAAAAGGATAAATAAAATATAAACAACAATTAGTTGTCAACAATGCAACATGTGAAACTAAAGTAGGAATTTAGTACGTGTAATCCTAACAATGGTGGTCTTATAATAGTGGTTGTTTCTAACTATGGGCATATGGTTAAGCTAAATCAACATGACAAACAACACATAAAAAACATGATGGGAAAGGTATGGAAGTGATTTGGTAAAAGAAACAATATAGAATTTGGGGCTCACCTACTAAGTAGAGAAATCAAAGCTTAGTATGTGTTGGTTAAGAAGTTTCCAACTAGAAGTGGTGATGAAGGCCAAAAAAGAGATTCTTGACACCTATGAATTACCCTTCAACCCATTATTCTTAAACCACACTCACTTCAATGATAAAAAAAATTAGCAAACAAAAACAAGACAAAAAATTACCATTTTTGATAAGAATGACATGTAATAATACTACTAGCACTTGCATCGGGGTGCAATGGTTATGCCGATATAAAACTATATATAAGTAAACATGGTATTGAAGTCTAGTTTGAAAAATATACAATATTGTTTGCAAAATGTATAAAATGTTGGTAATGCGTATTTGTTTATAGAAAATTGAATGAAACTTTCATAACAATTATAATTTGGACTACGAAAAATAAAAATTTTGAAGTCATTCTTACATGCAACAACAATACCTACAAATACCAACAATCAATAGCAATAACCGCAATAGCAGAATTGACATCATAGGTATCTAACAATGTTTCTGGACAAGAATTATTAAATATTGCACTATGTGTCAATACTTAGCACGCCAATTGTAAATTAAAACATTTTAACAAGTGTGACTACATAATGTTTGATATAATCTCTTATATCATACAAAAATAAAAAATTGAACTTAAAAATAAATGCCCATAACCTCTCTCTGTGCATTTGAGTCAAACTTGAAATAAACTAAGGTGTTCTGCCACATGACCTTTGGCAAGAATTGTTTATCATAATTTAAAAGGTCATAATTAAATAATGCACAATTTGATCTAATTTCAAGCATTAAAAAATAATCCATAACATTAAAGATTCCTTAATCAAAGTCATATTAGCCCA
>VDFB02206723.1:0-24897 GCA_007258455.2 Sequoia sempervirens | reverse complement strand
TGCCTCCAAAGTCCTAACTTCGTAATATTTTCGGAACATCTGGGAAACTAAAGCTATTATTATCTTTCCACCTAGGAATAAAAAATAAAAACCATAAATTGGGAATTTCATTGACAAAAGGGTATCCAAAAATGTAAAAACATCTAAAAATCGAAGAATTGAAATTTAACTATTTTTGGGTGATGGGTGCCCTTACACCCTTTGGATGCTCTGCATCCTCATCATCATCAAGGGTAATCACAATGGGAGGACGAAGAGTAATTTCCAAGTAAGGGTGTATCAGGAGTTGTGGTTGTTGTATCTGATCATTTTGTTGTGATGGTTGTATCATACTATCTTGTGGTGGGTCAAGAGGAGTAGGGTGATCAGTTATTTCTTCTGTCAAAGGTAGAGGTTGATTTTCTTTGTTTTCAGTTTGCATTTGACAAGAAAGGAGACAACGATGATGCCTACGCTCCCTAACATGGTAGTTTATTTTAATTTTATTTTGAAGTTGTTGAGGTGTAAGAGTGGGTTGATTCACCATAGGTTCCTTTTCTTCCAGAGGGGGAAGAAGGGAAGAAACTAAGGAAGATGGTTCAGTCACTTTCTCTTTGGCTTTATAAACTTGTTTAATGTGAGGAGGCATGATAGGATTGGTTTAGTTATCTCTTGGGTGTTTAAATGATGAAGGGGAAGTGTCTATGGTTGTTTGCTCATGAGTTTTTATTGTTTGTTCAACTTTAGACTCAGGCTGAAGCATGGTCTCATCAAGGATAGAAGTAGCGGAAGTGGACGGGGATATGTGACGAAGAGACAACTTGGCTATTTGTTTGGCTTTGAAATTTTGATAGGTAATGAAAAAAAAGTATTTTCAAGGGGTGATGGGTTCCATAGGTTCAGGCCAAAAGGCTTCTAAGGAAAAATAACCTTTAGAGGAAAATGGATTAAAGCCACTATGGTGTATGGTAAATATCTCATTTCCATGTGGAAACTTCAAACATTTGTCAACCACTAAAGGAACAAATCTCATTGAGCGAAGACAAGGATAACCTAGCCATAGATGAAACTGGTCTGATTATGGAATAATAGAAAATATTACATCCAAAGTTTTGGGTCATATCTATAATGGGAGTATGATCGATCCAATCGTAGGGCATGCAAAACCAGTATGTGTTTTAATCCATGTAGTTGGTTTATTATGATCATCTTGATAGAGATCATGTAATACTAAGAATTATTTCATGATCACATTCTTACCATAGGCAGGATCTATTAATATCCCATTGGTGGCCTTATCATAGATTCTGTCAGCTATGTAAAGAGGACCATTAGGAAGCTTTTTCAGTATGCCATGAGAAGAAAAATTAATATCAAGAGATTTTTTGGTTGGGACTTTATGAGGGACAACGTCTATTGTACCCACAAGTTCATCTATAGGATTAAAACTTGGGTAACATTTGGAGTAATATCATGTTGTTCATTATTGGTATCAATGTTCATCACATGAGTGTTTGAAGGTTTACTAGCCCTGACAAATGAAACATTGTGTTTAGGCATAGGGTTGGTAAAATTTTGTAAATTTTGATTAGGGGTGCAATGGACTTATTTCCTTGATCATTGACACCTTCAATGGACAAACGACCGGAATCAATGAGGTCTTGAACTAAGTGTTTGAGATGCTTACATTGTTTGGTGTCATGTCCATTTTGGTGATGAAAATGAAAATAATCATTTGGTTTAAAGGTGGGTGGTAAAGGCTTGGTGGTATCAAGTGGTTTAATGGTAGGAAAAGTGATCATCTGTTGTTGGAGCAGTTGATTCATTGTGTTATGAAGACTATCGGGTAAGGGGGTAAATTGTCTCTTGGGGTCCCCATAGGTAAAGGGCATCACTAATTTAACAGTGGCCACTTGACTCTAAATAGGTTGGGTTGGTTGCAGAGGAGGTGGATTGAACTATAAGAAGCCTCTGTTTGGTTTTTTAAAGTTTTTCACATTAATTTGGTTGGTTTGTTCAGACTTCTTAGCTCGGTTAGAAGTGGATTTTGAGTCACGACTAGTAACTGAGTTGTGATAATCACAAAGGGTTGTGCATAAATGAATGCATGAAGGAAATTTCATCATAGTTAACTTATCTTGAAGGGGAGTGTTCTATTTTTTGATAAACATCTCTTGGAGATGTGAATCAGGAATCTTGACATCAATTTGAGCATACAATGACTGATAACATGAAATGAAATAGGTTACTTTTTCATCTGCATTTTGTTTACATCTCATTAAATCAACCATTGCCTTTTTGGGAGTCATATGGACTTGGAAATGACTTAAAGGCATCCACAAGTTCATTAACTGATCAGATTGAATGATTACGTAAGTTTGAGAACCACTTAGTGCAATGTCCTTTAAGGTCCTAGGAAAAAGTTTGGCTAATATTTTATCGTCAAGGACAAAATCACTGCATAATGTTGTATAGGCATTTACATGATTAGTAAGGTCTCCTTTATCTTCGTACTTCTCAAACCTAGGAATCTCAAATCCCTGTGGCAGCTGTGTTTGTAAGATCTATAGAGATAATGGGCTACTATGGACATGATATGTGGGTGGAGCATTTTGACTTTGGCTAATGGTGGATATTTGTTGTTGCATGGACGAAATGGTGTTAAAGAGTTTTGTAATGATGGGGTCGATGTAATTGGTATGAGGTGGAAGAGATAATGGTGATGGAGTGTATGCAATGTTAGGAGAAGTGAAGGGGACACTAAGAAGGGTGAAGGTAGAAGATGGAACATTCGATGCCAGAAAAGAACTAGGAATGCTAGTTGGAATATTGAAAGGAATCACATGACTAACTTGTTGCATGGTTGTTGTAACTTGAGGAATGGTATAGGTGGGTATGGATACTATGGTTGAAGGAGGAGGAATGTGAGATCCTCCTTGGCTCACACCAATGTTTGTTGATTGAGATGTGGAAGGAAAATGTCTATTGTATATCTCATAAATTCTTTTCATAACTTGTAAGCCATCGTCACTTTCAATCAAGTGATGAAGGTTTTCTATGGTAGGTATAGCAGCGGTGGAAATGTTTTCAAAACTTAAATATTATTGTAAATGTGCAAAATCCTCATGAATACTAATGAATTTTTTCTTGCGGAATGAAACTAGTTTGTGTGTCAACATGCATGGGATGTGAAGGTAAAGGTGTAGTAGTGGTAGTATCCATTCCTAATGCACCATTTTCCATACTAGGAGTAGGTGCTCTTGAGATCCCAAGGTCCACAATGAAAGTGCTTTCATGGGAAGCCATAAGTCTAGAACTTTGTCTCACTAAAGTATTATCAATAGGGAACCAAACACTTATACAAGTACCACAAAATATGGGGTGAATGCAAATGAAAAATAGGAATAATAAAATGCTAATGACCCAAATTTTGAAAGTGGAAGGTAGTAACAGGAAATAGAAATGTAGGAAAAACTGTGAAAATGCAAGAAATTTTAATGCAAAAAATGCAACTGGATTAATTTTCCCAGGGTGGCGAATGAGTCTACGTATGGATTTCTTTTATGTTTTTCAGAAAATTTAAAATGATTTCAATGCTTTTTAGATGCAAAATGAAGACGAAAATACTAATTTTCATTTTTTAATGTTTTAATATGTAAAAATGAAGTCTAAATTATTCTTTCACTAATGCAATTTTAGAAATCCTAGGATGCAAAAACAAAGCAAAACCTAATTGAATATTGATGCAAAGGAAACCTAGGATGCAAGATGTAGTTGAAATTAGAAAGATAATGTGTTGAATATGAAGGTTCACCAAAATGAACCATCAATTTTGTTGGTTGCTATGGACTTCTCTTGCACTCTTAGGATCTTTCACCTAAAAGGAGGGAGATGGAACCCAAAAATTGAGGTGGTTCACTCAAATAAAGGAATGTAAGATGGAATTATGAATAAATGGAATGATCTAAGTACAACTAAGCAATGAAATTGATTGATTATGAATGAAAACCTAATGAAATTTGCAATGTTTGAAAATGCAATGAGGTATGCAAGAATGAATTAAAACATGAACAAACATAAACAAAACTGAAAGAGCTTGAATAGAATGCACCTAGGAATTGAAAGTTGAATCTGGAAGGCTTTGAAAATTGGTAGATTTCATTATAAATCATGGTGTTAGTGGGAATCATTCGCCATTGATGGAAAATCAGTCCTATTACTAAAAAAACACCTGAAACTACTTTCTAACTGTCAGGAACTGGGTTCTAACAAAATCATATTTTTAGCCCTAAGGTGGGACTCATTCGCCACTGATGGTGAATCACTCCTCCTCCAAAAATATGTCAAATCAAAGGTCAATTATGTAGCTCCACATCTATACTTGTCTTCTTGTCCGATTGACAGAGTCAAATCTACAAAAAATGGATTGTACATTGTCTCCAAGCTTGAAATAGGGTTTAGTTGACTTGAAACACTTTGTTGACTTGTTGACCACCTTTTAACACCTAATTGCTTGACAAATCGACATACAAAAGTCTACAAAAACACATGAAAAAGGGGTAAAATGGTTAAGGGTTAGAGTATAGGGATTTTCCTTGGTCAAATCCCACTTTGGTAAACAAGCCCTTAATAAAGAAATGAAATGAAATGAGAAAGGAATGATGAATAAAAAACATGAAAGTGTCCTAAACCCGCCAACCTTGTTGAATAAATATGAAGATATATCAATGGCTACTCCAAGATTCTTGATGTTTGCTTGATTTAATGATGCTTGAATGTAATTAGTGAATGTGTGAACTTGATGAATCCTTGAATGAATGGGCGTTGAAATGAGAAGAAAAGAACTTATTTATACGAGGGTGCTGTCACAATAGTGGTTTACAATTCACAGAGAGGAAGCAATTTTAGCTGAAATCACATAATTTTAGAAAATATAATGATTTAAGCCTTAAAAAGTTCCATTTTAAGGATTAAATTGAGCAGAGGGTTTGATCAAATCACCTTAGATCAAACCCCCTTGGATAGAACCTCGCTAGTTTTAAACCATACCTATAAATGTCTCCTTTACACCTATTAAAATGCTGATAAAAAATCACTTTTGATTTAGATTTTGGGGGATCAAATGAATTCATTTAAAATTTATTTCAAATGATTATGGTATTCCTCAGAACAAGCTATCCAATGAATATAATTTTAATATGTTTTGGTTTTGTTATGTATTTGTTTTTTAAGTTTTATTAAACATAGGTTTTTCATCGAAAATGAATTTCTTTGTTCTTCACATGTGGAAAAATAGAAGATTATCAAAAATTGAAAAATATGAGTGCACAGATATTGAAGTCCTTGATCCAACAAAAAGAATTAAATTAAATTTTGACATATACAAAAAAGGTTAGCGTTATCGATTGCTATGTTTGAATTGTAATTTGTTTGACTTTGAAGCTTGATTAAGGAAAAAATATTCAATAAAAAACTATCTAACCAAGTGGAAGCACTAGATATCAGAGTTACAAATCTAAATTTGAAAGAATTAGAATTTTATCCTTCATGGAAAAAAAGTTATGCGTTATAGGTGTGCATCACTTTTTAAAATGTTATTTTCTAAAAAAATCAATTTTCATGGGAGATGGAAAAAAAGAAGTGCAATTTGATTCCAAAAATTTTGAAATTTGTTTTTTAGAATCTACAAACAAATTTGGCCGAGACTCTAGTTTGCACCATCTTCAAATTCCTCACATTTTAGCCACTATAGGTGCGGAATGTGAAGATTTAGTTAAAAATAATAATTTTAGTGTCGGTTGGCAAAATTGTCAACCACTATTATGGGATCACGGCACTTATGCCCTAATAACCCAATAGCACCTCACCACAGGCCGACATAAGGTCTTTTTGAATAAAAACCTAAAAGGGATCTTGAATTATTTTGAATTTGGAGCTAAGAGGGACTCATTCACCACCCATGGTGAATGGGTCCCACCTTGGGCTTGTAAGTGGGTGTCAAGAATTAAGTTGCATTTAATGTTATTTTTTAAGTTTACATTCAAAAATACACTTAATTAAGTCTTATGAGTGCATAAAGGGGTCATATAAAGCATAAGAAAGGTGTAAATAGTGATAACAAGCCTAGAAAAGTGTGAAATCTTGTTACAAGACTTTACCACACTTTAAAATAGTACTTGATAAGTGATGAAAAGGTGTTTTTTAGGTGAATTGTAATGAGAAGAGTCTAGAAAAGTATAGAAATGTGTTACAAAAGTTCACAACACCTTCACAAGACATCATAATTTAAATATTCAGGACCTAATATGAATGCAAAAGTTACATTACAACATTAAATAAAAGAAAGATAAGTCAAACATCACAAGAGAAAGACCTAAACAACCATGAAATTTTCAATGATCCATTTTTCTATGGTACAACCCCTACTCTTTAGAATCTACAAAACCTAGGTGGGTGTACCTAAATGATAAGGCAGATTTGAAGGTTTGAATATGATCTCTCACCTGGGAAATCTACTCACAATGGCATGTGCGTGTAAATTAGATGGAAAGCTTAATGACTAGTTCCTACTATAGATGTTTCAAGAATTGAGTGTATAAGTAGAGTTTGTATAAGATGTTCTAAATTTGACTAGTGCCTAATCCTATTGGGTGAATGGAGTCGAAGGGTGGATGATGATGGAGAAAAACATGTAAGATAGATGGATCTACTTCTTAGCTTAACTCTAACTTGATGGGCACTTTGGATGTTTGCACCTTGTACAAACGTGCAGGTTTGTCAGTTACTATACTATTCTTTATGAATCTCAGTGTTATTCTCCCAAATTACTGTGATATGATCAAAGGATTTTTAATTCTTAACTTGAGGGAAGCCAATTAGAATAATCAATTTAAAAGGATTTTAATTCCTGGTAGGAACCAATTAAAATGAGTTACTTGAAAGGAATTCAATTCACTCTAGCCAAAACCTAATCAATGAAATCACATAGCAACAACAAATGTGTCCTAGCAAGTTTTGTAAATTTGAATAATTAAGGAAAACCACTTTGGAGACAACACAACAACATATGGGAATGAATATTAACACAATAGTTGAACACTAGAAATAAATCATTGATTCTAAACAGTCTTCTCCATTATATTGCTTCAAAAGATATACATTTATAGCAGAAGTTTCTGAAATATGAAAATGGATGAGTGGAATATGATATACTAATGGATGAACCTATCTACTAATTTTGATGATTATTTCATCATACATATATACATTACATCTTTTAGGGTTATGAATCTTCGCATGTCTGTCTGCTAGATATTTTCATTCAATTAATTATATTCAACATATTAAAATATTTAAGTTTAATCTCTATTGTCTTCAGGTGAAAATTAATTTTTAATAGTCTCCTTTTTCTGGCAATTTCACTTTGTATTTAATTTGTGCATCTTCTGTTAGAAACCAAAATCTAAAATGCAAACCAGAAAAGCCTTTCATAGAAGAGAAAAACAAAAAAGAAAAGCTTTGCATAAAGATGTGCAAATAATTATTATTCAGGATTTCTTAATTACAAGATATGATTTTCTTTATAAAAGCCAAGATGCATAAGGTTCCTAATCTTATCTTGAGCAACAAGATAACTCAAAAAGATAAGGATGAGAATAATAAACCTAGGAATTAAATATTACCTAAGTAAAGTTATGCAAGTGTAATTAAATATTAATTACACTAACACCCCCCCATAAGTGCAACTTAGGGAGACTAAAAAAGCATGCACCTAAAACTAAGATGAATGCAAGAAAGCATGAATGGGTCCCGTCAACAAGGCATGATCAGATACCCATGTACAAATGCAATAATGAGGTAGAGAAGGAAAACCCGGTGGGACAAAACCCCCCTACAATGAGATGACTGCTGCAAAGAAGCATTGGAAGAACACTGTGGAATAACACTAGAACTACAATCTGACAATAAAGGAAAGATACTTCTATCTACAAATGAAACCAAAATGGAATCATAATAATGAGACAGCATACCTGATGGCACGAAACACTGGAAAAATCACAAACAAGAACAACCTTGGAATCTATGAAGCAATAGTAGATGAAATGATGAAAAAATCTAGAAACCTTGTATCTTGATGTCAATGCCAAACTAAGACTAAAAATCTTCCATGGGAAGGAGTACCGTAAAGACTCTGGAACATTAACCATAAAAACATGGCCCTCAAAATGAGAAGGATCTGAACCAATGTGGATCAAGAAACATAAACTCCCAATCTAAAGTGTGAATTAATGAATTTGATATGTGTCAAGCTAAAGAAAAAATATGGCCAAAAGAAACTAAGAAACTAGATAAGCCATGTGAGTTACAAACAAATCAAGATGAAGATGGAGATCAAAGTGCATGCAAACTCTAATCAATTATGCAAGAAACCCCCCTGATGGAACTTTATCTCAGTTCATTTATTAAAATAACCCAATGATTGTAAAAGGAGAGTATACAAACATTCATAAAAAGAAAATAAGAAAAAACCTCAGATCTGTGTAGAGGATTGAACCAGCTTTCCAACACCGCAAGAATGGTGAAAAACGGATCACTAAGTCAAAAGATATGCCCTACAGAGTAAAATATGAACATGTGACTTCAATAGGAAATATATCCCATCAAATAGAAAAATCTCTAAAAACAAACTACACCATCAGAAAATTGGGCTCTCTAGCTTCTGACAATATCTTGTTTCAAAAAATTCACCTCCGGGATCAAAAGTTATGACGAAATGAAAAAAGGGCTATATTGAGGCAAATCAAGGTCTTCAAAGGCTAATCGAGCGCAAAAATTAGGCTCCTTCTGCTTTAGCCCTTGGTCCGCCATATGACCATGGGTGGGGTTGTGGCAAAAAAAGAGCTCGCCGTTGGCAGTGGCGGTGGGGCTGAGAGCCAGTTGCGGCCGGGGTGGCACCACCCCCATGGGCGGAGCCCCCAGTCGGTAATGGGACCGAGAGGGGAGGGCTAAAGGGGTTGGCGTGTGGTAGAGTGAAGGCACTGACCGATAGGGAATAAGCCAATGATGGGGAATAGACACCGGTGGGAGGTGCCAGAAATGGCAGAAAACGGTGGGCCAGGAGAACACAGAGAAAGGAGGATGTGCGGGCTGAAAAGGTCTGCAATGACGCAAACTATGGTACGATGGCACCAAAAAACAACAGTCTGTGGATTTTTTTTTTTAAATCAAACCCCAATAATATTTAATCCACCAGAAATTTAATACGCCCCACATAAATTTAAAATCCCATGAAAAATATTTTGTAGAACATATAAAATATATATTTTTTATTCTGTAATTGTACCTGTACTTTGCAGGTTGTACGACCTGCTGGGTAAAAATTTTTTGCCTCACAAACAACTGACGTCGAATATAGGTGAGTTATATGTCATTTTTCATCTCTCGGATGCTCTGGTTCTAATGGCGAGGTCTGATCTCTTTGAAAATGCACTAGAAGCTTTGCAACTCTTAGATCTAGCAAATCTTCAAACCCTCATAACTTTGGCATAAAATTTTGGATTTAGATGAAACAAAAGTCAATCTTGACTTTTTCAACAGCCCTAGACTTGAAAATGAGCTCATATTTCCTCCAACATGTGCTGAAAGTGACCATGCAAGAGAACCCAAATAGAGAGACAAACTCAAGGTATGAAACCCTCGAGGAATCCCGAACGAACTTTGCAATGATTTTCTCCAAAAATTTTGAGAAGGGGCTGCAAATCAAGGCTCTAATGCCATGTTAGAAACCAAGATCTAAAATGCAAACTAGAAAAGTCCTCCACATAAGAGAAAAACAAAAAAGCAAAGCTTTGCATAAAGATGTGCAAATAATTATTATTTAGGAATTCTTAATTACAAGATATGATTTGCTTTATAAAAGCAAAGATGCATAACCCTAATCTTATCTTGAGCAACAAGAGCTCAACAAGATAAGGATGAGAATAATAAACCTAGGAATTAAATATTACCTAAGTAAAGCTATGCAAGTGTAATTAAATATTAATTACACTAACATCTTCACCCAGTGTAAAATACTCTTTGAGTAAAAATAATCACCCATTACAAGGATTTAAATTTTCCTTTAGTTTCCTCCATGAAAAGTTTCACTCTCAATCATTAAAATATTCTCCATGTAAAGTAATTACCTCTCCCTTGTTAAAAATATCTCATCTTTCATTTACGTGTATGTATTTTCACTACGTTCTTCGAATAAAATAACTAATCCCCTTAGTGAAATGCACTTTCTATTTTACACATAAATATTACTATAATCATGCAATGAAATTTTTATTTAATCCTTGTTTTCTGTTTCATACATTTCACTCTATCAGGAGGACTTACACTTTTATCTCCATGATATTGGCTTCTCTGTTCGATGTTTTGCTTCTCAGGCTATGAAGGGGACAATAAAATGTGTCTTTCCAATGTATGCTATTCGCCTTGATATGTCTATAGTAACTTGCTTCATCGGCTTACCGAGGAGACCATGATGAGAGCCCATCCGATGTGGTATTGTCTCTCTAAAGGAATTTAGGGTTTTTAGCTTGGCTTGTGTAGTCATTTTAATCTTCTGCTCCTCTCCCAAACCCATTCAAGAAAAAAAAACAAGTTATCTAGTTCACTAAGACTCCAAATTCAGTGAGCTTCTCAATGAGCATATCTCATTGAGCCTTCATTCAAAGCAACTTGTGTTCCTTTTACATGATTCCACATTTTACATATATATCTATCAAGGCGCTTACAACTACAACATCTGACCATTTCATTTTGGGGAACATTCATGTCTGTTGTAAAGCTCCCATTGAAGCACAAATAGGGAGGGCATTGGCTAAGAATGAAGGTTCAGTTTTACACTAGCAAAGTGTGCTTGATTGAATGTCTGGGAAGTCCTTTTAATAGGTTCATGTTGTGCATATCCATGCTTAATGGATCATTATGTCAAGTAGCTCACGTTCATGTGCATGCTTCCATGATTTTGAATTCATAGCATCTAATAGCGTTTCTCTATCCTCTTTGCTTTAATGGATGTCCCTTTGATATTTCATCTTCCAAATTCTTGTTGAGCTAAACTATAATAGAGCTATAATTTTGCATGAGATCTATACAAGAAGAGAATATTGCCTTTGAATACAATGCATTCATCAGTGCATCTGGCTTATCTTTTTTGCAATTGATCATTTGAATCCTCCAAGATGTATGTTCTTCAAGAAGAGAGAGAGGATAATTCCTCATGGCAGTCCCATAAAAATGCATTCAACGATTTCAGTTTTCCACCAATAGCATTAGTATTGATACTAACATCTTCCAAGCTATGTTTCTTGTTTTCATCATAATTGGAATTGCAACAAAGGTTCAATTTCAATATGGCATGACTTTATCCTATACTGCTCAATGGAAATTTCATGAAGACTAGGCTACTGGAGAATGCAGTCACCATTGATCAAGTTTTTTTCCACCTTAAATTTGTATACCGTTTATCTTCACTGGAATGTTAAGTATGTAGGTAGTCATCAAGACCTCTCGATCTATTGAATTACCTCCCCCATTCCACAAGCAACTATGAGGATGTTTCCCTATCAGGAAAGGTTGTTGCCTTCTACAACCTTTTCTATTAGATCTATATCTATATGATGAGAAAGTTCTTCCTTCATTATGATTCTTGTCAAGCCTGATCTTTATATGATTATTTAGGACTCTACAAGAAGTTGTACATACAATTTTCCCCTTTTAAAGGGCCCCTTCATTTTCCTCAGTTATCAAACAAAATTGCTTATCATGGGATGGCTCTTTATATGGTGATCATCAATCCTCAAATCCATGTAACAATTTAATCTTTGTGCCACAAAAGGTTTCCCGCTTTTTATTGGTTGTCTATTCTTTCAAACTTCTAGCATATTCATCAATATTAAGGGCCCTTAATAGATGGGGATATTTTTGACATGTTCAATTTCCTTTTATTGTGTTTCCTTAGCCATATCATCTATATCATGTCCTGCACTTTGAACTAGATCAAGCATACTATTATAATTCTTTGTGAATTTCTTACAATTATTTGCTTGATCTACATCTTCCAATTTTACGAAGTAGTGTCTACTTAGATACCATGCCAATTCTATATTTTCTTTGGAAAAATACATGTAGTTGCCTATTTATATGGATTTGGGATGAAAAAAATGAAGTGGGTATTTGTCAAGATTTTGCTTTCTGACATTTTGTATTGTGACAAAATAAGTGAAATAGCCTCCAGAATCACTTTGAAAAAATTATCAAAAATTATCATGGAGCCATGAAAATTCACCAACATGTTGACTTATGATAGGGGAACATGTGTCAAATGGATTGGAATGAACTTATCATGATTGCATACTGTCAATGTTCAAAGTTGCTCACTCAGCCTTGTCTAAAAACTTCTCCTGTCAAACCCAACCGAAACTCATCAACTTGCCTCCTTGAAATAATATTTAATCTAATTATGAGAAATTGACATCCTGGATATTAGTTCACTTAGGTCAAATGAACATGTGTGAATTTTTTTTTCACCAAACCTCATCCTTCACAAGATATTGGATGTTAAAGTGTCCTTTGTGGACATTTTTTGGGAATGCAATAAAAAAAACTATGCAAAGTCCATTTGGTTTTGATTTAAAAAAAATACCAAATGAGGTATGGAGGCTCTGAAAATTGGCATGAAGGTAGCTTGAGGTGGGAAGAATCTTAAATTCCAACTAGTTTTTCAAGAAAATCTTTCATTTGATAAATGTTGGTCTCCAAAGTTGGTCTCTTTGATAGATTTTACTGTGTAGACAACAAACCTTTTATGAACCTTTCAATTTGGTTTTTCAAAATTTCATCAAATTAGGTCATGGGAAGCTAAGATCAGGTGGACTAACTTTCATATGGTATGTGAACATTTTTGTGAAGTGATTTGGCATGAGGCTGGATTGGTTTGAAATTATGATTTTTCAAAATAGGCTCTTAGTGTAGTTTTCATCAATGTACTTTTTGGGTGTCAAAATCAATTTTTCCATTATGAGAGCCCTAAATTTTTCCAAAATGTGTATGCAATTTTAGGCTCCAATAGTGGCTCCATCTGGGAATGTATGCCCCTTTTGGGCATATCAAGAATCTAGACCTTTGTAGAGCAGACTGAATGCCTTACTCATTGGGCAGTAGACTCAAACTCCTCTACCTTGAATTGGTATGATTTGAAAAATCACACCACAACTGATGGCGCAAAGCCACTCAAAAGGAAAGGCCACTATTTTCCCCTATCATATACCTTATTTTGGTTTGAATTCATCAAATTCCACATGAAAAATTTCATGAAGTCTGCCTTGCTATATCCACTTTCATTGGGAACTTTCAGAATGGCACTATGTTCAAATTTTCCCATCTCTCTTTCACCATTCTGCAACTCATGATTAGATATAATCTAAAACTTTTCATCATGTGATAAACTCTTACCATTTTCATCATACAAAGGGCATTCAATTTTAATGCAACACTCCTCATTATCCTTTTCATTGTCATGCATCATGAAATGATTTGCTAGTTGATCTGAAAATTGAAAACATTCACTATTAACCATATAGCCGAGGTTACATGGTCTGATTTTATCATAAGTTTGCACAATAAATCTGAAATCATCATGAGCCCATTGATGCAAACTAAAAAAAGGAGTTCCAAGTGTATGGGAAGGAAAACAATTAGACTCATTCATGCCACTCACTCCATCATTTGAATGCTTCTCACATGGGTCTAAGAAATCTACCACATCAACATCTTCTGAGACAATTACATCTGAAACATTTTCTATTTCTCCTAAGTCACTAATTGCAAATTTCTAATCCATACAGTCATCATTATGATCACTTGAATTAATCAATGTTGAAAATTCAACATCCTTGATATGCAAACCAATATCTTTCTCAAAGATCTCCAATTTTGATTTACATATGTCCTCTTGAGTAGGGATAGACATAGAATCTTGATCAACTTCAAGAGTTTTCTCATCATTGTCACACAAAGTACATTCATTGTCAAAGTAAATACATGTTGGACACGAAACTTCCAAATCATCCCCATGTGTATATCTTTGATATCCCATTGTCAGCAAATCTGAAATTTGTTCACTACTAAGTGGACATGCCTCTTCATCCATCTTATTGCTGATGTATTCTTCACTTTTTTCATCATCAAAAAATGGTAATTTAGATGCATTTATTTCATATTCATTTGCTTCAAAAATTGATACACCGTCTTGATTATCAGAAAATGCTTCATCCTCATCATAAAGTGGATTTGAATACACATGAAATTCATGTTTTGGTACACCTTGGAAAAATTTCATCTTATTTTCTTCTATCTTTTCATCATACAATGGGTTTGAAAAAAAATGAAAATCATTTTCATGTGTACAAACTTCTTCTTCATCAATTTTATCACTATGGTACCTCACTACAACTAGATGTATTATTTTTTCATTGTCAAATGGACTTGCTTCTTCTTCCTCTTGATCTCCATTAAAATTGGAAGAACCATTTAGTTGCAAATCAAAATCCACAGGTTTCTCACCAAAATCTAAATTTTCAATGGATTCTTTATAATATGCAGTGTTCTCACAGTCATAATTTGGTATGCAAGAGAGAACTTCTATATCTTCATCCTCATTATGCAGGCTATCATAGAAATTATTTTCACTTGCATACCCATCCTTTATGGACTGATCGCAATCATTTCCTTCTTCATTGTTGTAGGGCATACTATTTTCTTTTATTTCAACTTTTAATTTATTGTTGTCAATGCATACATGGTTGCACCTCCACTTTTTTTGTTTCATAGCTGATATATTCCTCAGGCAGTGTGTTTCCAGCAACATATTCAATACTAAAATCATCCTACAAGGTGGAAGATTGGTCTTCAATACTTTCATCTTCATTCAAATCTGAAATATCATCATTGGGAATTTCACTTGCACATGTTTCTTTTGTTGGCTGCATTGTTTGATCAATTTCTCCATATTTATCCATACCATTCTCTGTGTTAGTAGATTTATCATTGCTAGCATGCTTATGCATGATTATCCATAGCCACAAATCCCCAAGAATAGTTGGATTTGATGACTCAGAACAATGAACTAAATCAAGGTCATATATTCTCATGAATTGCTCAATGAGCATGGGATCATCAGGTAGAAGATCAAAAGGTATTTTCAAATAGATTTTCAACATTTTGTTGAGTAAGGAGCATGTTGATTGTCCTTTATGTCTTCTTCTGACAAAAAATGCATCTAAGATATTTTGACCTCTTTCTTGAATATGTCCATACTCATCATCTTTTTCCTTAAAATAATGCATGAAATCATTTGCAAGTTCATCCCATGAAGTTATGGAATGTGTAGGAAAGATGGAAAGCCAATATTCAATAAGATCTTCTAATGCTCTAACAAATATTCTCATGATAACATCCTCTTCACCGATTTAATAATTCATCATTAAATCAATGAATTGTTGTAAGTACACACTTGTTGATTCATATCCCTTAAATTTTAGAAAAAATTGTTTTACATCCAAATGGATGGGATGTGGGTAACCTAAGATATTATTCAAATTCAATAGTCCATAAAGGTCTGAGACATACATGTTTCTTTGTGGACATGGTTGCAATTTTTGACTATTTTGATTAGGGGCTTGATATTGATAATTCCTAACATGATGGTTGTATTCAGGAGGGACATGATAGGCATTTGTGTGATTTGAGGCTTGTGGCATAAAAGTGTTTTTTTTTGTATAATAAGCATTGCTTCCATTGCTGAAATTATCAATTGTACCATAATGTGTATGGGGAAAAGAATAATTGCTATACATGCTTCAACTTGTAATCTTTATTTCTAATTGGCAATGTTGTAGTTTCAAACTATTTTTTTGTATTCTTCATCAATTATCTGAGGGTGTAACTACACAATGCAAATAATTTTGTAACTCTATGATGAAATGGTATTCAACAAAGATTTTGAATTACTCCCTACTAGAGTTTCAAATATGTTAGGTTTAAAAAAAGTAGGTTTTGAACCTTAAGAGGGTGCCAATCCCTTAGTAGGTTTTTGGCTAATGAATGGGGAAAATATGGTTGATGACCCCTTGCTCTTTAGGCTCTGCTAAACATAGGAGGGTGTACCTAAATGATAAGGTAGATTTGAAGGTTTTAATATGATCTCCAACTTGGGAAATCTACTCACAATGGAAGATGAGTGTGAAGTAGATGCAAAGCTTAATGATTAGTTCCTATTGTAGATGTTTTGAAATTGAGTGTTTAAGTGGAGTTTGTATAAGATGTTCAAAACTTGACTAGTGCTTAATCCTATTGGGACAATGGATTACAAGGGTGGATATACTTCTCAACTTAACTCTAACTTGTTGGGAACTTTGGATGTTTGCACCTTGTACAAACATGCAAGTTTTTCAGTTACTATACTCTTTTTTATGAATCCTAGTGATAGTCTCCCAAATTACTGTGATATAATGAAAGGATTTTTAATTCTTAACTTGATGAAAACCAAATAGAATAATCAATTTAAAAGGATTTTAATCCCTGATAGGAACCAATTAAAATCAATTACTTGAAAGGAATTTAATTCACTCTAGCCATAACCCAATCAAGAAAATCACACAACAACAACAAATGTGTCCTAACAAATTGTATAAATTTGAATAATTAAGGAGAACCACTTTGGAGATAACACAACATATAAGAATGAATAATAACAAAAGAGTTGAACACTGGAAATAAATCATTGATTATCAACAATCTTCTCCATTATATTGCTTCAAAGATATACATTAATAGAAAAAGATTATGAAATATGAAAATGGATGAGTGGAATATGATATACTAATGGATGAACCTATTTACTACTATTGATGATGATTTCCTAACCAACCATCTAATTATTGGCTAATAATGATTTCATATTACATATATACATTACATCTTTTAGGGTTATGACTCTCTGCACGTCCATCCACTAGAGCTCTTCATTCAATTAATTATCTTTAACAGATTAAAATATTTAATTTTAATCTCTATTGTCCTCTCGTGAAAATTAATTTTTAATAATCTGCTTTTGCTAGTAATTTCACTTTGTATTTAATTTATGCATCTTCACCTAGTGTAAAATATTCTGAGTAAAAATAATCACCCATTACAAGGCTTTAAATTGTCCTTAAATTTCCTCTATGATAAGTTTCACTCTCAATCATTAAAATATTCTCTAGGTAGAGTAATTACCTCTCCCTTGGTAAAAAAATATCATCTTACGTTTACCTGTATGCATTTTCACTATGTTCTTCAAATAAAATAACTAATCCACTCGGTGAAATGCACTTTATATTTTTCACATCAATATTACTATAATCGTGATGAAATTTTTATTTAATCCCTATTTTCCTTTTCACACATTTCACTTTATCGAAGGGACTTACACTTTTATCTCCACAATATTAGCTTCTCTATTCGATGTTCTACTTCTCGGGCTATTGAGGGGACAAAAAAATGTGTCTTGCCGATGTATGCTACTCATCCTGATATGTGTATAGTAACCTACTTCATCGACTCATTGGGGAGACCATGATGAGAGCCCCTTCGATGTGGTATTTTCTCTCTGATGTCATTTAGGGTTTTTTCCTTAGCTTGTATAGTGATTCAAATCTTCTGCTCCACTCCCCAATCTATTCAAGCAAAATGATTATGTTCTCTGGTTCACTAAGACTTCAAATTCAATGAGTTTGTCAATGACCATATCTCATTTGAGCCTTCATTCAAAGCAACTTGTGCTCCTTTTACATGATTCCACATTTTTCATATATATCTATCACGGCGCTTGCAACTACAACATCTAACCATTGTGTTTTGGGGGATATTCATTTCTACTATAGAGCTCCCATTCAGGCACATACAAGGAGGATGCTTGCTAAGAATGATGGTTTGGTTTTATAGTAGCAAACTATGCTTGATTGAATGTCTAGGAAGTCCTTTTATCAGGTTCATGTTGTGCATATTTGCACTTAATGGATCATTCTATCAAAAGCTCACATTCATGTGCATGCTTCCATGATTTTGCATTCATAGCATCTAATAGCTTTCCTCTATCCTCTTTTGCTTCAATGGATGTCCCTTTGGTATTTCATCATTTAAATTCTTGTCGAGCTAAAATATAATACAACTATAATTTTGCATGAGATCTATACAAGCAGAGACTATTTCCTCTGAATACAATGCATTCATCAATTCATCTAGCTTATCTCATTGGAAATCGATCATATGAATCCTCCAAGATGTATGTTCTTCAAGAAGAGAGAGGAGAATTCCTCATGGTAGTCCCTTAAAAATGAATTCAATGATTTCAATTTTCCTCCAATAGCATTGGTATTGATACTAACATCTCCCAAGCTATTTTTCTCATTTTCATCATAATTGGCATTGCATCAAAGGTTCAATTGTAATATTGCACAACTTTATCCTATACTGCTCGATGGAAATTTCATGAAGGCTAGGCTACTGGAGAATGCAGTCACCATTGATCAAGTTTCTTTCCACCTTAAATCCACATACCATTTATCTTCATTGGCATGTGAAGCACATCGGTAGTCATCAAGACCTCTCGATTTATTGCATTACCTCCCCCATGCCACAAGTAGCTACTAGGATGTTTCCCTGTCAGGCAAGGTTGCTGCCTTCTACAACCTTTTCTATTAGATCTATATCTATATCATCAGAAAGTTCTTCCTTCATTATGATTCCTGTCAAGCTTGATCTTTATATGATTATTTAGGACTCCACAGGTAGTTGCATATACGATCTTCCCCTTTGAAAGGGCCTCTTCATTTTCCTTAGTTAGCAGAAAAAATTCCTTATCATGGGATGGTTCTTTATATGGTGATCGTCAATCCTCAAATCCATTTAACAATTCAATCTTTGTGCCACGAAAGGTTTCCTTCTTTTTATTGGTTGTTCATTGTTCCACACTTCTAGCATATTCATCAATATTAAGGGACCTTAATAGATGGGGATATTTTTGACATGTTCAATTGAATTTTCATGTGTTTCCTCTTCCATATCATCTATATCCTATCCTACACTTTGAATTAGGTCAAGCATACTATTATAATGCTTTGTGAATTTCTTACAATTCTTTGCTTGATCTACATCTTCCAATTTTATGTAGAGTATGCTTAGATTCCATGTCAATTATGTATTTTCTTTGGAAAATTACATGTAGTTGTCTATTTATATGGATCTGGGATGAAAAAATTGAAGTGGGTATTTGTCAAGATTTTGCTTTCTGACATTTTGTATGGTGACAAAATAAGTGAAGTAGCCTCTAGAATCACTCTGAAAAACTTATCAAAAATTCTCCTTGAGCCATGAAAATTCACCAGCATGTTGACTAATGATAGGAAAACATGTTGTGTCAAATGGATTGGAATGAAGTTATCATGATTGCAAACTATCAATGTTCAAAGTTGCTCACTCAGCCTTTTCTGAAAACCACTCCTATCAAACCCAACTAAAACCAATCAACTTGCCTCCTTGAAAAAAATTCAAATTTAATTATGAGAAGCTTCCATCCTAGATATTAGTTCACTTAGGCCAAATGAACATGTGTACAAAAGGTATTTTCACCAAACCCCATCCTTCACAAGATATTGGATGCTAAAGTGTCCTCTTTGGACTTTTTCTGGGAATGCAATTAGAAAAACTTTGTAAAGTCCATTTGGTTTTCATTTAAAAAAAATACCAAATGAGGTACTGAGGCTTTGAAAATTGGCATGAAAGTAGCTTGAGGTTGGAAGAATCTGAAATGCAAACTAGTTTGTCATGACAATCTTTGAGTTAGTAAATTTTGGTCTCCAAAGTTGGGCTCTTTGACATATTTTACAGTGTAGACAACAAACCGTTTTTGAACCTTTCAATTTGTTGTTTCAAAACTTTGTCAAATCAGGTCATGGGAAGCTAAGATTAGGTAGAAAGAATTTCATATGGTAGGTTAACATGTTTGTGAAGTGATTTGGCATGAAGCTAGATCGGTTTGAAATTATAATTTTTTGAAATAGGCTTTTAAGGCAGTTTTCATTAGTGTACTTTTGGGTGTTGAAATAAAATTTTCCATTATGAGAGCCCTAAATTTTGCTAGAATTTGCATGAAATTTTAGGCTCCAGCATTGATGACCATCATTGTAAAGATCACAAGTCTTTCAGTGGGACCCAAAGGTTGTGATTTAAGTGTGTTATTATCAAAAGTTAAATGAGCGAAGTGGAAAAAGTGGGAGGAACTTTATAGAGTTTAAAAACCTTTGTTAGTTTCAACAGGGTTTTAAAAACTCATTTCTTTTTGATAGCATTATTCATTAAGTTTCGATGATCTTTTCAAAGTGTTTCACATAAATACTAATGGATAAATTGAAGTGTTGAGTTCCTCCTTTGGGGAGGCATACAAGCAGGTTTCTTTAACCCTTGAGGACTTTGACGCTTTTCCAAACCTCATTCAAAGGAATTTACAATACAGTTGGGGCTCAAATATTTTCATTTCATGGGATGAAATTACATAAAAGGAAAATTTCTCATAGAGAAACATAGTTTCTCATATATTTCCATGAGCATACAATTAAAATTGTAGGAAATTTGATATAGATAAAGATCTCCATGATGCAGAGTAATTAAAAAGCCAAAAATATCATATTACATTTCCAAAAAAGGCGGTGATTCCTTAACATGGGATTTTAGACATAGAGGGTAAATATGATGATTTGAATGGCCTTGATCACCTCTTGCATTTTCTTAATTTGTGTAGGATAGGAATGTTTCCCATTATACTCCACATAGTGAGTGAATTTATCCATGTTGTTGCTTTCAAGGCCATCACACATAAGAGTAATAGCTTGGTCCACCCTCTCATTTCACAACACACAATTGATATAAAAGTGTCACCAATCAAGCCCACACAAGGGTGAAAATAAATCCCTCTCAACAAATCTTTGACACTCTATAGGTTTTGTGGATGAACTAGATGCTCACCAACCCACAAAGCCCATTCAAATAGACCAGAATTGAGTAAAATATTATATAGAAAATTCTCAAGCAAGGTGGCATTATGATCATGCACTTGTGCCAAGAAGTGCTCACAGATCACCTTAAGCATGACTTCTTCCTCCACATCACTATAGATGAGGAAGACTTCTTTCAGTTGATCCTGCACCAGCTTGCGAATAGCACTACACTCAACACCTTCTACTACTATTCAGTCACTCTACATAAAAACCTCACTCGACGAGCTTGACATGCTTGAATAAGTAACTAAAATTGTCTAGAATGAATAGGGAAGAGTAGGATTTATAGAGTGACAAGGGAAAAATGGCAAAGCTTTGTTTGAAGCAATAAATACCAAAGTACAAGAAAATTGCTTCAACTTAATTAATTCAAGTACGGTGATGTGATGGAGATCTTGTAAATTGGATTCAAACAGTATTCATCATTTAAAGAATTGCAAGGAATGATCTAGGTGGCATGCTAATAGTCACAGTGAAGTTAAGGTGGTGATCATTTCATGTGAAGTAAAGCCATGTGGTTTGTTTAGGTTAAGTGATAGTTCATCCCATTTTCTTGTCAATCAAGAAATGGGATGCAATCATAAACATCCCCATAAATAGCAATAAATGAAGGGCATTTTCACAATTTGATAGAATTAATCAATTTTCATCCAACTTTATTCATCTTGCTAGTAGTTAACAACCAAGAACCTATTCCAAGAAACCTTAACTATTACAAATTGAAAATGTTTAAATATGTTAGCTTTTGACATTGAAAGGGTTTGACATTTTTACCCCCCTTGCATTGTGATGCATGAGTGAGAATCGATCTTAATAAAGGATCAAATTTTGCAGTTTCAATTCGTTTTCTATGAATGCTATTATTTGTGTAGAGTAATTTGAATTAAATGTTAATGTTTGTGAGAAATTTTGTGAGATTTGAAAATCATTTGATTATACAGTTTCTATGAGAATGTGATGTTTAGTGACATTTTGTTCATTTATTTATAGTAGATGGTTTGAATTTTACTGAGTTGAGTCATCAAGTGTTAGTAGTCTAATCTGTGAGTCATGATACTGATCATTTGTCATTCCTTTCAATTTATAAGTAGTTAATTTCAACATTTCTTTTTGCACTTGTGTCATGGATATGAGTAGGTGTTAGTTTTCCTTTTTTTCTTTCTGGTAAAAAAAAAACCCTAATTTATTTATTTGAAAAATACAACAAAAAAATAAGAAGAGGGAGTTGTACCTCAATCAAAATTCAGAGGAAGATTGTCAATCCAGTGATAATCTCTCCAATTGTTGTGAGCTGATTTTTTCCTTCTTGGGCGTTATACATTCAAATGTTTTCATTTTTATAAAGGATAAATATAATCACTAATAGAAGGTAAACAAAAATTTACTTGTTCCTCTATCATAGCTACTTTTTTCCTTGTCAACACACCTTTTTTTTCTTATCTCCATTGATCTAATCTTCAGAGTGGTTCTTCTACACATACCTAAGAGTCTTAGGGATATTTTTTGGAGATTCTTCCTCTTCAACTATCATCCCTTTTTCCTTCTTTTCATCTGTTTCTTCTTCACTACAAGGGGATTCATTAGATTTGTATCCTTCTATTAGTACTAAAATTTGTAGTGGTTATTCATCCACCTTAACACTTGCACTTTCAATAATCTTCAACCTTTTATTATAGCACTAGTAATCTTTACTTCTTGTAGAGTATCCAAGAAATATTTCTTCATCATATATTGCATCAAACTTTCCTATGTTTTTATATCTCTTTTGATATAGCATTCTCTTCCAAAAACTCTAAAATACCTTACAGTAGGAGGTTTACCATACCATAACTCATAGGGAGTTTTTGAACTATTCACTCTTGCTTGACCTCTATTAATAATGTAGACTACAATATGAACTTCTTCTCTCCAATAGAAATTTGGTAGATTTGCTTCCTTCATCATTTTCCTAGCTACTTCTTGAATTGTTCCATTTTTCCTCTCCACAACTCCATTTTGTTGAGGAGTCCTAGGAGCTAACAAATGCCTCTGTATTCCATGATCTTTATGAAATCTATTCAAATAATTGGAGGTGAACTCACCACCTCTGTGAGACCTTAATAATTTTATTTTCACATCCATCTCATTCTCAACCATAGACTTCAATCCTTTAAACTTAGCTAGAGTTTCATTTTTCTATAAGAAATGTTACCAAGTCATTCTAGAATAATCATCAATCAATAGCATGAAATACCTGTCACCATATGAAATTCTCATTTTGGTAGGTCCACATAGATCTATATCACCAATCTAAAGGACTGCGATAGAATATTCTTTTGTCTTGAACTTTCATTTGTTTTCTTTCCACTTGACATTCTTTGCAGATTGCATTGATGGGATTTGTAATCTTTGGCATATCTCACAACATCATAGAACTGATCTCACTAGGCTATCAAAATTGATGTGACCCATCCTTCCTGCCTATATAAAATTTCATTAATTCGAGACACAAAGCACTTTGTACACCATTTCCTTTGAGTAAACATTACCTTTTGTCCTTGTTCTAGCAACAACCAAAGTATGAGAGCTTCCTTTTCTAATTTCACAACCATCATCTTCAAACACAAGATTATATCCTTTGCTACACATCTATACCGTAGTTAGAAGATTATACCGAAGACCCTTGACATAAAGAACATCATTTATTTTTTATGCTTTCCATCAAAACTAATTGTCCTTCCCACAAATTCCAGCAAATGTATCATCACCAAACTTAACAAGGAAACCATCATACATTTTAAGTTTAACAAACTTACTCTTATCACCTATCATATGATTTGGTTAATCCACTAAATTTTCTAGCAATTTATTTCTTCATGAAAAGAAGTTACTCATAGTTCCTTCAATGTTATGACCTATTACTAGAGAATTTTCCTTCACACATCTTTCAACATTAGCAGAATTAGTTCCAAATTTTAGAGCCATGAACAATCATTCATTAGTTTCATCATCAGGATAGTTGGATTCTTCATCATCAGATACACCATTGTCTCTTTCAACATAATGAATTTTCTTGAAATTTTTTTCTTTATGATCCTTAGGCGTGTCATTGAAAATTTGATTGGACATTTAGAAGCATAATGACATATCTTTCCACAATTGAAATATTTAAATGGTAAACTTACCTCTATAGTTTCCAGTGCTATTTTTTAATCTCCTTACAAAATTTTCTTCCACCTCATCAAGACATCTGGGTTTGATTCATCATCCTTCTCTACTTTGCAAACTTTAAAGGTAGTTTCTTTCTTTGTAGCATCTTGACAAAACTCTCTCAATTCATAAGAAATTAAAGCACCAAACATATGATCTCTAGAGTAATTATCCAGATCTGTGAGGTTGCTCAATAGAAAAAATAGAGCTATAAGTTTTAGGGAAGAGTTCTTAGTACCTTTCTTACCACTCTCTACCTTTCTTCCAACTTACCACCAAGACCATTGATGGCATTCTTAACTTCATCCACATTGAGCATGTAGGTTGTAATATCTATATCTTCAGAAATCCTTAGGGTTTCAAATTTGGCTTTGTAGTTTTGCATCTTTTCTTGCTTGCATTTATCATCTCCATTATAAATACTTTCCAACTTTATCTAGACATCTTTTGTAGATATCAAACAAGAAATATCACCTTTTCAAGTTTAGAATCAAAGAGGCCACTTGGAATAGCATTCCTTGCTTTACCATTACTCTCATATTCCTTGATTTCATCATCACTTGTTAGAACAAAAGTAGGCATAGTA
>VDFB02206722.1:0-11043 GCA_007258455.2 Sequoia sempervirens | reverse complement strand
GATGACTAGAACTCGGGAGGCCCACCATACTGGATTTTGATATTCAACCATGAGAGTAGAAGAGAGCTGATATCATGTATCAAAACATTAAGCATGCATTCTTCCAACTAATGGATAAGGAGATGATTACTTTTCTTCATTTTCATTTGCATAACCATATCACGGTGTGGGAACCATGAAGACCAAGGATGTCCAGTTTTATGTGGAGGTAATGGATGTGGTCCAAACTTTAGGAGGGGTAAGAAGGTCAATGTATGATCTTGATGTTCGAGGAAGAACAAAAGAGAGGGATTAGAAAAATCAATACTTGCAGCTCTCAAGCATTTGTCAAGTGAGTAAGGATGGCTATGGGAGCAACCTCAAAATACTGAAACCAGAGTTTGATATACCATTTAGAGAGCTTGGTTTTCATGGAGTTCCTTTCAAAGCCTCTGATTTTATTTTTCCTATGGTAAATTGTTTGGTAGAGTTGGTGGAATTACCTTTCTTAGTAATCGCTATTAGTGAGATTAAGATTGTTAACCTTGAGAGAGTAGGACTTGGGCAAAAGGAATTTGATATGGCTATTGCTTTCAAAGACTTCATGTAGGATGTACTCTGCATTGACACCATTCCTCGATCTTCACTTGATGGCATCAAGGAATGGTTGAACTCCATGGTTATAAAGTATTATGAAAGCATAATGAACTTATACTAGTGGCCAATTTTGAAGACTATTACTGATGATCCAAATAAATTTATTGAAGATGTTGGTTGGGAATTTTTGAATATGGAAGCTAGTGATTCTGATTCTGATAATTTGGAAGAGTCAGATCAAGGATATGAACCCTCTAATGTAGAAGAGGAATCAAAATCACTCTTCATGTTGCAAGTACCGGCTTTAATACCAACTAAAATGGCAACATTGTAATTCCCTAGCCGTATTTATGTAAAGGAAATTTCCTTTAGATGCAAGGATTCAAAGCACATCAACCAAGTGGTACAAATGATTAAATCCCAAAGATGATTTGAAGCAATGAAAGAGTTTGAAAAGGAAGAGAGATCTACATTGGTGACTCAGGAGAAACTTCAACTTTCAAAAACAAAGCCAATTAGGTTGGCAGACATGTGGATTAGGCCAGCATTTGGTGGAAGAGGAAGAAAGATGACTGAAACTCTAGAGGCCCACCATACTGGATTTTGATATTCAACCATGAGCGCAGAAGAGAGAGCTGATATCATGTATCAAAACATTAAGCATGCATTCTTCTAGCCAGTGAAGAAGGAGATGATTACTTTGCTTCATTTTCATTTGCATAACTATATCAAGGTGTGGGAACCAAGAAGACCAAGGATGTCGAGTTTTATGTGGAGGTATGGATGTGGTCCAAACTTTAGGAGGGGAAAGAAGGTCAATGTATGATCCTGATGAAATTGAGGAAGAACAACAAGAGAGGGACAAAAAAAGTAAAATCAATACAAAGTTTCAAGGATTTGTCAAGCGAGTAAGAGAGCTATGGGAGCAACCTCATCTAAAAGATTTTGAACTAGAGTTTGATATACCATTTAGAGAGATTTGTTTTCATGGAATTCCTTTAAAATCCTCTAATTTTATTGTTCCTATGGTAAACATGTATAATAACCTTCAATGCCTTGAAGGAGAGGTTGTTGGTTGATTTGTAACCCATTTTTTATCAAGAACGTTATTTTTTAGAAATTTACTAGTTTTTCTCACTTTTCTTGTTGTTTTATAGCTTGTATGAACACTAAGATGATCTAAATCCTATTTGATGTTGTATATTTATTAATTATCATTCATTTTTACCTATTTAGAGGTTCTAACTCTTTGTATAGTGAAAGTTATCTTGTTTTTACTGCTGCTACCTACTTTCATAGTGTTCTTGGATTGAAGAGTTTCATGATGTAATTCGACCCATTCCACTTTTTGTGCCTATTGTAACTTGTGGAATGGGTCCTATAACTTTTAAAATGCATGCCTAGCCTTTTTAGAATGTTGTGTAGTTAAGGTTGGGTGTTTGGGATGATGTTTTAGGGTTGTAGCAGGGTATTTTCATGATGAAAATGAGGGTTTCAAGAGGTGTTTTGACAAAATGTGGGAAGTACTATCCATGTAATGTATTATTCACCATGTGAAGGGTCTAGTAAGTGTGTTTGGTGCTTTGTTTGGGTATGGCAGGTACGAGAGATAGGAGTTTCATTAAAACCCCAAGTATTTTGCTTGAAATAGAGGGTTTGGTATATTAGGGGTCTAGAGGTCTTGGACCTAGAAAAAAATCATGGAATTAGAGGTTTTGACACATAACATACTGTTGTTTGAGGATTTTGAGTGAAGATCTAGTGTTTAAAAGGTTGTCTCTTTGTAAATAGGGCTAATTTAGTAGCCTTTATGCAAGGTGATCTATTGTATCTTAATGATGGTACAAAGAAACATGGTATGATCTCTTGGTAATTTGTCTTAGGGCTTGTGTTAAAGCTTGATTGATGTTTGGTTGGCCATTGGATGACCTTCTCTAAAAGATAAGCCCATTTGATGAGATTTGGCGACTATAAGTTAGGCAAAGGTTTATTGAAAACCCATACTCAAAACCTTCCCACCGCCAACCAAAGCCTAAAATACCTTCAAAAAGGTCTGCAAAAGCTTAAAATTTCAAGAGATATCGCTTCCCCCAAATATTTCTTCAAACCCTAGCAGTAAACCACCATTTTCCACTAAAAAATGCACCATTTGACATCTAGGGCATCACCTAAAAACCCTCTATTCACCTTCCTGGCACACATGTTTTATAACCATAACTAAGCCTTTCCATCAAGTTATAGAAGCATATAGTGGGTGAAAAGCTTAATATGACATTTTAATGCACTCAAAACCCTTAAAACAGGGTATACAAGCCAACCCTCAGTAATTGGCTTCTAAAATGCACAAAATAACTTGAAATCCAACCAAACCAAAACTAAAATAGAGTTAATTCTGCTTCCCACCGAATTCCATTGAAAAGAGAGCACAGTCACCCTGTATGGAACCATGCAGTTCAATGAAACATTAAATCCCAAAGTGCAAAAGGGTTGCAATCTTTGACAGGGTATTACTCAGATACCATGGTGCTTACGAAATCTTTGTTTGAACCTATGGGATCGCGTTGTGGCCATCTACAATAACCTCTCTCAGTTTGGTTATCTTGGAGTGGTTTTTCTGTGGTTTCCAAGTTTTAGTTGATGGAAAAAGTGTCAAATGCAAGCAATGAAAAGTTGCAAAGTGGTGCAACTTTCATTTTACAACTCGTGTGACCAAACAGGATGTTCCAATGTGTCCGAATAATTATTTTTACGCTATGCATGGCCCTCTTTCACACCCAAACACGTAGAATTTCTCCTAGCTACATTCAACCAGATCGATCCCTTAAGGGTCCAAAGTGTAAAATGGCTGCAAAATTTAGCATGCTACTACTCGGATACTGTGATGCTTAGAAACTTCTCGTTCAATCCTATGGGATCACATTGCCCCCCTTTGCAATAACCTCTCTCAGTTTTTGTTATCTCAGAGTGGTTTTCCTGTGGTGTCCAGTTTTCAATTGATGGAAAAAGTGTCAAATGGAAGCAGTGGAAAGTTGCAAAATGGTGCAACTTTCGTTTTGCAACTCATGTGATCAAATGAACTATTCCAACACGTTTGAATAGGTATTTTTATGCTATACATGGTCCCCTTTTGCACCCAAACACATAGAATCACTCTGAGCTACTTCACTTAGATCAATCCCTTAAGGGTCCAAAGTGCAAAATGGCTGCAAACTTCAACATGTTGTTACTTGGATACCGTGACGCTTAGAAACTTCTCGTATCATCCTATGTGATCGTGTTGGACCCCTCTACAATAACCTCTCTCGGTTTTTGTTATCTTAGAGTGGTTTTCTTGTGGTGTCCAATTTTCAATTGATGGAAAAAGTGTCAAATGCAAGTAGTTGAAAGTTGCAAAGTGGTGCAACTTTCGTTCTACAACTCGTGTGACCAAATGAACTGTTCCAATGCATCTGAATAGCTATTTTTACGCTAGGAATGGTCCTCTTTTGCACCCAAACATGGAAAATTGCTCTGAGCTATGTTCAACCGGATTGATTCCTTAAGGGTCCAAAGTGCAAAATGGCTGCAAATTTTAGCATGTTGTTACTCGAATACCATGACACTTATAAAATTATCATCTGATCCTATGGGATCATGTTGGGCCCCTCTTCAATAACCTCTCGGTTTTTGTTATCTCGGAGTGGTTTTCCTGTGGTGTCCAGTTTTCAGTTGATGGAAAAATTATCAAATGCAAGTAGTGGAAAGTTGCAAAATGGTGCAACTTTCGTTTTGCAACTTGTGTGACCAAATGAACTATTTCAGCATGTCCAAATAGGTATTTTAATTCTAGGAATGGTCCTCTTTTGCACCCAAACACGTGGAATCGCTCTGAGCTATGTTCAATCGGATCGATCCCTTAAGGATCCAAAGTGCAAAATGGTTACAAACTTCAGCATGTTTTTACTCGGATACCATGATGCTTAGAAAATTTTCATCTAATCTAATGAGATTGCATTGGGCCCCTCTACAATAACCTTTCTTGGTTTTTGTTATCTCGGAGTGACTTTCCTGTGGTGTCCAATTTTCAGTTGATGGAAAAAGGGTCAAATGGAAGCAGTGGAAAGTTGCACAATGGTGCAACTTTTTTTCTGCAACTCGTGTCACCAAAAGAACTATTCCAATGCATTCGAATAGGTATGTTTACGCTAGGAATGGTCCTCTTTCACACCCAAACACACAGAATCGCTCTGAGCTACATTCAATCAGATCAATCCCTTAATGGTCCAAAGTGCAAAATGGCTACAAACTTCAGCATGTTGTTACTCGGATATTATGATGCTTAGAAACTTCTTGTCTGATCCTATAGGATTGCGTTGGGCCCCTCTACAATACCTCTCTTATTTTTTGTTATCTCGAAGTGGTTTTCCTATGGTGTCCAATTTTTAGTTGATGGAAAAAGTGTCAAATGGAAGCAATAGAAAGTTGCGAAGTAGTGCAATTTTCATTCTGCAACTCGTGTGACCAAACAAACTATTCCAACGTGTTTGAATAGGTATTTTTATACTAGGAATGGTCCTCTTTCACACCCAAACATGTGGAATCACTTCAAGCTACGTTTAACCAAATCGATCCCTCAAGGGTCCAAAATGCAAAATGGCTACAAACTTCAACATGTTGTTACTCAAATACCTGATGCTTAGAAACTTTTCATTTGATCCTATGGAATTGCGTTGGACCCCTCTACAATAACCTCTCTCAGTTTTTTTTTATCTCAGAGTGGTTTTCCCGTGGTGTCCAATTTTAAGTTGATAGAAAAAGTGTCAAATGCAAGTAATGAAAAGTTGCAAATTAGTGCAACTTTCGTTATACAACTCGTGTGACCAAACAGACTGTTCCAATGTGTCCAAATATGTATGTTTACGCTAGGCATGGTCCTCTTTCACACCAAAACACACAAAATCGCTCCAAGCTATGTTCAACTGAATCGATCCCTTAAGGGTTCAAGTGTAATATGTTGAAAAAGGCCATTCCACCTATTGTTCAGGTTGTGTCTTTGTGATATGGGCCTGATGTAAGTAGGATAGGGAGTAAAAAATTAAGAAAATAGCATTGGTAAAGGCATTGGAAGAGATTACTAATGTTGCCCCTGTTCAAAATTCAAAATTGAGGCCGCTTAAAAGCAAGGCTAGAAGAGGTGAAAAGAATAAATTGCTTGAAAATAATTTAGAATAGGTTGGAAATAGGGTGAGGTTGTGGAGTTTGATGTGTTCAAAATGTTTGCAAGGACAGGGGAGGTCAAAAGTATGTTATGGCATGATGCCCTAGTTGGGAATACAAGGGTTTTAAATGAAAAAGAGATGTTTAAGGGAGTAAAACTGGGTAAAGTCAAGAGGCACCATAATTTGGTGGTCAATTAAGTTTGTGCAGTTAGAATGAAGAGTGTTGGAATAGGTTTTGAGGTTTGGGTTCGGATTCAGGTGTTTGGTTCGTCGGTCAGGCCAAATTTTTTGAGGGGGGTTTAGTTCGTTTTGGGTTTGTTGGTACAAAAATCATGTAAAAAAAAATATAAATATATATGCAACCTAGAAGCATGCATTAGAATTAGAATATCACATATCATATAAACAACAAAACCACCATAAACTTGAATGTCATTTAAAACATGGATGATAAATATTCATCGTTGAAACTTGAATTGTGGTAGCTTGATATACAAAGTCTATTGATGCTAGGGTTCAATTTGTATGATTTTGAAAAAAGAAGCCAACTGAGTAGAGTTATCGACATTCTTCATAAATCATAAGAATTTTTTTAGTACACTACCCATTTTGATGTCTTCTTGTAGTCTCAAACATTATTTTTTATCATTGTTACATTGGTCTTGAGAGTGGTAGCTTAATATAGCTCCACAATACAAAATTTGGTTTACCTATGCAGTGTAACAATGGCATAGGCAGATTTTTCTTTCCAAGAACCAAAGGGTGACTGCACAATTGAAGTGTATAAACACATATCTTTTTGTAATATCAAGGATACTTTTTGAAACTTCCATGCATTGCTAATCTAAAAGGAAAAGTCTTATGTATCCTTTGCTTAATTGAATTGTTCCAATCAAAGGATTAAATATATTGGAATCTTTTTATCAATCATTTCATAGAATACCAATTGAAAACATGTTTTTTGTTTTTAGATAAAGTTGTTTACCATCAATCAATTAATTTATTCAAGAAAAACCATGAAGGACAACAATGATCAATGCTATGGCTAACCAATTAATAACTATACACATGAATAAGTCAAGCATGTACATGTGAATAAGGGAAGCACAAGTAGTCACAAAAATGTATTCCTTGAAGTATACACACGAATACATAGTATACACAACTTAATACAAGGTGTATGCACGAATACAAGGTATACGCATGAAAACATGTAAGTCGCAAAGTACACATTGGAACACACGTAAGTCACAAAGTATACACGTATGTTGTAAAGTATACACTTGAATACACGTAACTCATATCTATTGAACCATTAATTTATAACATGCAAATATGGACACCATTGATAAAAAATATTTGTATTAACCAAATATCCATGTACGCATACATAAATATATGTTGATATAAGTATAAAATATAGGTACAAAATAGCCATATAGGCTTACGATAATGCCATATAGGCATACAATGTCAAATATATCCAATACAAAATATGTACAAAAATTCCATGTAGGCATACAACAAAGGGCTCTAGAATCAAAAGTCATTGCTCTCTAGGCTCTTGAAATAAACTCTTGCCCTTTGTTGGTCAATCGTATGGTGATAGGTTTGTCACTCATTTCTGTTGCACTTGAGGAGTGCTCCTGCTACTCCTCCTACTACTGTTAAGTTCTCAATGAAGTTTTAACTGTTACAATAAGAAGTAAAGACATTAATATATAGAAATTACATTATAAAAAATGATATATTTAAAAAAATAATCACTTACGACCATCTCATGATCACTCTCCATGAGGGAAATATTCACACACCGATGCTAAGGTGTGCTCAAGCCTTGTATAAACCATCCAAATAGAAATTAGACTACGAATCAATAATTTGGTTTGATTTTTCACTCAAACTAACATCTATAACAACGAATGTAAATTGAAATTTAGTAATTTGCCTCATACCTCCCTGTCAGAGCCATCGAGGTTTGTATAGCAGATGAAACACCGATATCCATTACCCTCGTAACATTTGGAGGTGTTTCCACAACCAACATTTGAAAATAAAACAAAAAATTATTTAATCACAAAAAAGTTACAATAGCGATCCACATCATGACTTATAGTGTATGAGATCTAATGAACAAAATTTTGAGCACTTATTAAACTATATATTTCTAATTATCATGCTTACTATTTTCCCTATCCATATCTTGTTAGAAAGGGTGTGTTCTTAGGATTTTACCCATAATAGCAAGCCACTGAATTGTTTGATTAAATGCTTTCGTAGACATGTACAATAACTGTGGTGGCATACAGAAGGCAGTGAACTGTTTGAAAAATGCCTCAAAAGAAATGGGGTCTCATGGTGATGGAATGCCATTACAAACAAATGCACATCATGGCATTCCATCACCATAAGAATGCATTTCTTTCAGGCATTTTTTCAAAAAGTTCATTGCCTTCTATATAGTATTATTGCTTACTATTATGCTTTGATAGATATTTTTCCAAGCATCCATAGTTTGTTGGAAAGCACCTATTTTATGCTTTTAGCCATAGCAACAAGGAAGCACGAGTAGTTTGATAAAGTTCTTTGGTGCACATGTATGAGAACTGTGTTATCACAGAAAAGGTGGTGAGAATTTTGAAGAAATGCCTTGAAGAAATGTGGTCTCATGGTGATGGAATGAAATTCCATCACCATGAGACAACATTTCTTTGAGGCATTTTTTGAAACTACTAACTGTCTTGTCTATGCTATTGCTTACTATTATGGTTTCATAGATTTTTTCCAAGCATCCATAGTTTGTCATGAAGGTGCACCTTTGCAAGCACATGCCTCCATGTGAAGAAATTGTATCACTACTTATGTTGACTTTCTAAACAACTATATTGTAGTTGAAATTTTGTCATCTATCAACATCTAGTTATTAGTCATGGAATGTGAAGTAATGCTTTGAGTTTGAATGATGTGCAATGCAACGTAACCAACGATATGAATATAAACTACACAAATCTATTAAGTACAATTCATTAGTTAAACTCTTTATTCTATTACCTGTGTGAAGGTTTGAGTAAATCCATTGGCACTGGGAGGTGTTCCCTTGAAACCTCCAATATTACCCCGTTCAACATCCAAAATCACATATTAAAATACCATTCGTAAAACAATGCTATTAACATGTAATAAATTTATAATTGTTTACTAGTTACATACCTCACCGATAGATGTACTATAGAAATAAGTAGGTGGAGGGCCAGTGTATCTAGTCTCAAAACTGTGACCCTGCGATTTTATTAAAATCATAAAACTAAATTAGTTAATCTTGCATTTCAAAATCAAAATTTAATAAATTAAATTCAATGAACATGCTAACTTTTACCTAAGTATCAATTCCATACACATCAAACAAAATGTCAACCGCCCTCTCCATCTCTGTAGTTGCATACGAATCCTCTGTAGTAGCCTTTTGAGTGTCGGTGGGGTCATATGAACAAGTCACCCCACAATATTGGCACACATGGGTTTGAAGGCCACCACTCGAAGACTCCCCTGGATGGCACTGTAGAATAGGGATAGTATGATGGATGACACTATGGGTCAAAGTGCTCATCACCTGCAATGTCTCTATGTTGTCACTCTCCTTCGCAGCGACAGGCATAACAACGTGCTCATGAGGTAGCCTAGCAAGAGCTCATCTCCCTTGCCATGTAGGATCCAACTGTGCACCGGGCCTATCTTGAGCCAACCCCCCACCTCTCCCCTAGAAGTCCCTCATCAAAATAATTTGGGATTTTGTTCAATATGAACTCACTGTATAGTTTCCTAATAAAATACTGGGGGACTTCACAATTGTTGCATAGTCGGTCATCAAAGACCATGTACCACCTATCATAAAAATAGTTCCTAATCTCTTGGTGGTGGCACCAATGAATAGGAAACCTCTTTGCATTCTTTGCATTGAGGCTAAGATTTTGATTTGTGCATGGGTCAGTGAATAATGAGCACAAATCACCTTTAATAGTTTTTAAATCCTTTACTTGTTTATATGATAGTTTATTTGCATAATATGTCCTAGTCGTTTGCCTCCTATCTTGCCATCCAATTATTTGTTTGCTAATTAAATGTACATTTTTTAACATATCTTTCAATGAATTTGCGAGGGTCATTCTTTCTATGGTTGAACCATTTGGATCACTCAACCTGCTAATAAAATCCTCAATTTGTCTTTTGTTGTTCTCAATCTCACTCATTAAATTTTGTTGAGTGCCAGAAGGGTGTTGAGGGATTGGTGGAGGAGGTTGTTGTTGAGGTTGATTTTCTTGTTGAGGATTTTGTTCTTTAGGATTTGGTTGCTCTTCTTGTTGAGGATTCTGTGGGTTTGTGGGTTCATTTGCATCTCCTACAAATTCAAAAATTTATATATCAAATATAACCTAAAACTAACAAAATCAACCTAAAACTAAGAAATTCAAAACAAACAACAAACACTACTTACCTCTCCCACCTCTTCATCATCGTGGTGCCATCCTTGCAAATAAATAGCAACTCTTGTTGAAGATTTGTGCCCAATACCTCATCCTAGAATGTGAGCGTGAAAGTTGGGGGTTTTGGTCACAAACAAAAGAAGAAAACAATCAAAGTGAAAATGAAGACTTTCACTTTTTTTTTTGCTTTTAACGTGCTATAATGCGAGTGCGTTATAATGTGCTCGTGCTATGAGTTTTCAAAAAAAAAATAGAAAATGGCCATGAAATTGCTACCCAACTTCATGCACCTACCCTTTTAGTTATAAGAATCCAACCAAGGAGGATTAGGTAGAAAGAACTGATGATATCATTAGGTCTTTTGCCTCTAAATTTCAAATCCATAAGCACAACAAAAAATTTTGTCATGAAAAAAACTTTGCCAACATTAAACTCTGTCTAAAAGAGAGAAAGGAATCATCATCAAAATAGCTATTGACAAGCTACTGATTGGATTTGGGAATGGAAATACCTTTAACTCTTTTCCAGGTAACTACAGGAGAAAGTAGTCAAAGCCCTCAACAACTAAAACATAATGAGATGAAGCTATCAAACAACCTTAGTGAATAGACCTAAATAACCCAAAGGACAAGGATCATCCAATTTTAATACTAAGGAAAGTAGATGCATCAACCAATAGCATATATGTACAAAGTAGAGGAATTTGAGAGCAAAGCCTAGCACCTATAGAATGGTTGAATAAGCATCATTCAATGTGGCTATCTTGGAAAATTCAATTTTGATGAGGA
>VDFB02206721.1:0-14122 GCA_007258455.2 Sequoia sempervirens | reverse complement strand
AGTCATGGCTTGCCGAGAGGCCTATCAATCCGACACAAGAACCATCGTTGATAGAGAGGGCAACATCCTCGCCGACATGTCACCTGAGGGGATTACGAAGACCTTCCACATCCCAACCTTCCAAGAGATGGAAGTCCCCACCATAGAAGAATTCCAAGCAGCGTGGGATGATAACCCGATAGGATGTAAAAAATTGATAAATCAGCATTGGCTCAAGGAAAGGCGGGTCAGCGCTGCGAAGGTTCCTCAGGAACTCTTCCATAGTGACTTCCATGAATATTACCACAACTTGGTCACCATGTTAAGCCGAGTTATGGGTCTTCCTCCAGCCGCTTACTTTCAGGAATGGATGGTCTACTTCATTAAGCAAATTCTTCGGGGGAATGAGGATGTCACAACAAAGACTTCATTCTATTGGGGGGCATAATAAGCAACTGCTTCCATGAGCAGTTCGTTAATGTGAAGAAGAGCTCCAAGTTCTATATGACTTCCTACCTCATCTACTCCCTGGCGGATCGGAGGCAATACAACAGGTTGTTTGTGGCACCCAATCAGGAGCAAGGGTGAAGACTCAAAGCATATGATAGGTACCCGTAGCTCCAGTATAGAAACTTCAAAAGAGAATATTGCAGAGTAAACGATGCCTTTGTCAGCCACATTATCAGAATGATTGTCGGAGATTTCAAGAGAAGGGCCTCCCATAGTGCTAGGGAATTTTTGAAGCAATACGCATTTCTCTTCATCTAGTACCCGAAGTTCACATACATCCGCGCCCAGGGCTTCACTGAAAGACTGAACAAGTTGCCTCGATACCCAATGACTGGATCATCCTTCTGGAGCTTTCCCAGCAACTCCAACACATACAGGAAATCTTCAGCAGCAAACACATAGTAGGAATTTCTTATCCCATGACTCTAGGCTAGGGCATGTACAGACTGCAAACTTCCTAGTGTGCTGGTAACTCTGAGAAGGAGCTAAAGGATTACCACTTTCACCTGCACACTGCTCGCCCACGGATAGACCCGTACGGGCATGTAAGGAAGGCACTAGGATCATGGTATTCCCACCTTCACCATATCGAAGACTTCTGGGTAGACTGCCAAGATGATAAAGAGGTGCGTGCAAGGCACTATATGTGAATGACTGTGCAATTTGTAAGAAAAGTGCAGCCATTCCCCATACCGAACCAAGTCCAAGAGGACAAAAGCACCATAATGGATCCCAAGTACCCTGCGATGGCTAATTTACCAATACCAACAATAGACTGGGACGAGCAGGAGGTCGATGACCTTGATACCATAACCCAACTGGTCTTGGATCGTACTAAGGAGTGGGTCGATGGGCAAGTAGCCCAATTGAAGCAACAAGAAATGATCTTGACTTATGAAGGGCTCAAAAGTGAGCCAAGTACCACAGGGGATGTTGCTACCACCACATCAACTGGCGGGACCTCCAAGTCTCCCCCGCTTACTAGATCCAAGAAGAGAAAGGAGACAGAAATAGAACTGTCCCCGGACCCCAAGGTCTATGCTAGGAAAGAAAGGGGAGGCTCACCTTCCAAAAGACTCAAATAGGCGGGGAGCACCAAGGAACAACCCTCAACCCAAGAGTGGGAGACAAAGAGTACGAACCAAATGGAGCCCCTATTGGCTCTCCCTGCCCCTACTGTTGCACCATCTACCTCTTTGTCCATGGTTGCCACATCCCCGCCGGCAGTGGACATTTCCGTCCATCTTGCCCCTTCGCCTCTGGCCGAGTCCATAATAGTTGTTGACTCCTCTTCTGCCATAACCACTCCCCCTTCCTTCGTTTCCATGTCACCAACCACATCACTCCCTCTGGCTACAATAACAACACCTGTTCCCATTTCCACCATGCCTAAGGCTGTCTCGAAACATATGCAGAATCTCCCTCCTGAACTATCCCAGATCTTAATGGATCCCACTCTTCAAGCAGCCCTTGCGCAAGCTCTCGCTACTGCTTAGCCTTCACAACTGCCGATAGGGCCACCGACTATGGAGGCCACCATGCTAATCTCCAAGGAGTGGGAGGAACAAGAGCAGGAGGCCTCAAGGTCCTTTAAGGAGGAAGTTGATGAATATCATGAGCACCCAGAGTATGAACACCGAACCATTGACAAGGTGGCTTATGAGCAAGAAGAAACAGGCTCTTTCGAGAGTGGGGACAAGGAGGGTAGCCCTGGTGGTGGGGCCATCGTGCGGGCCTTTGACGATGACATTGAAGAAGAGCTGGCCTGACAGCCAAAGGACACCAAATCAGAGGAAGAAAGGCCGCCCCTTGAAGAAGAAAAGCAACAACCATAAGACAAAACTAAGGGTGGGGCCCAGATTGTTGAGAGCCTCGAGGCCGTGCAATCAGTAGAACATGTGCACAAGATTGAACATGCTGAGAAAAAGAAAGAAGAAGAGACAGCAGGAAAAGAGAGCCCCGCACGACAACTATCCTCCGTACTTCCTATCAAACGCCTCGTGTTCGTCCAAGATTCCAACGAGGAAGATGGAGATTCTGCCAAGCAAAAAGGAAAGTCCCCAGAAGAAAAGAGAGCAGAAACCTTGACCTTGACTGAGAAGAGTGAAGCTGATCGTGGATCACCAAAGGGCAAGTCCACCTTGCCATAATGGTTGGAGGAGCAACTTGAGAGAAGAGCTCCTGTGCTGAGGGACCCATGAGCAAAACTAGAGGCTATCCTCACTCGGGCTCAGATTACGATAAAGAAGAAGAAGGAACTGAGGGTTAGATCCAAAGTAACAATGGATTCCTCTGGGTCTCAGACTGTGCAGATAGCCACGCCCGTAGTAGGTCAAGAGGGGGTAACTTACAATATTTCCACCATGGATCTAGGGACTGCCACTAGAGAATAGAAGGTAGGGCACCTTGAGGAGTCAGTGGCCACAGTGGTACATCTGATAAAGCAGGATAAGATTTCCAAGGATGAACTTAAGGCACAGGTGGCAGCACTGACAGAATATATATAGCAATGGTCTTCAATGGAGGATCTACCCACCACGTCCACAGCCACACCCCAGCTGTTGTCCAAAGAGAAAATCGACAAGATGGAAAGGAGAAAGAACTTGGAAAAGACCACAAAAATTTGGTTCCGATAGGTCTTGGACGTCGGAAACATGGGAATTAACCGGGCTGTGCGAATAGCCAACAAGTTCTTGGACCTCCTGCAGTCTTTGTAGGGCACAAGGAAACTCTGCATTGACTTCGATGTAGTATATGACTCCACCTTTCCAAGGATTGGGGCTATCCTTCAGTTGCCAGAGGCCACTTGGGAAAAGGAGCTTGCATTTGAGAAAGACGACCACTGGCTAATGGATGTATGGCGATGGGACTTTGACAACCAGAAGGAAAGGCTAGAACAGATCATGAGCAAAGTGGATCCGAATATTGAATGGATCAAGGAAATCAGAGCAGAGTGTGCTCAGTATCTCAAGCTGATGACGGAGTACGACATGCCCACAGTGCAAATGGATTTAGAGAAGATAAGGCCCTACTTCCAAAAAAAGATGGAGGACGGGATGTCAAAAGAAATCACGATAGAGTTCCTGAGTTTTGCTGCCCGCGCCTTTGATCAATCAGAGCTATTCCGGGACCAAGGCTTAAAGTATGATGAGGATTGGAAAAAGTTGGAAGATAACGTGAAAGAGTGGAGCTACTAGGTGCTGCGATATGAAATCGTTGAAATAGACAAGCTCCAGGTGGTCATCCTCAAGTTCATTGAATATATAGCTTCTAAGAGACAGGAGGAAAGCCCCGCCAAAGATAAAGAACTCCCTGAAGAGTAGCTACAGTGAAAACAACAATCCGCTAAATGAAAAAGAGCTATAGTGTCATCACTAGAGGACAAGATAGGGAAAATGACAAAATGTAATTTTAAATTGCAATGTATTTGGGGGTAGGTGAAACCCTATTTTGTAATGAATCGTGGCCACACAATAAGAATTGATCTTGGCCATTCATTTGACTTTTGGAAAACTATAAATAGGGCTCTCCTCTCATTTGCAAAGAGAGTTGAGTTGTTGTAAAGGCATGATGCTGAAATTTATAAAGAAAAGACATTAACTTGGTGTATTTTCTAAGTTTCTCACATGTTGCTTGATTCAATCTCCATAGTTAGATGTTTAACTTAGGTTTCATTGCTGTTCTAGTTAGCTGTTGTCTTACTTGGGTAGATTTTAGGAATGTTGTTCTGTGATCATGAAAATTCCTGTTGTGTTGATGACTTCTCAGTCCATACTTTTTTTTGTTTGTTGATGGTAGATAGCTGTGTAAAGTTAGCCTGGACTTGAACTCGAAGCTGCCCCAAAACTTTTCATCTTTGTTCATGCATGCATATGGTGAATGAAAGATGAAACATTTGCAGACCTTAGAAGATAGCACAAGTTCCATGATACTATGAGACCTCTGGTTAAGTGGAAGATTGTTTTGAGAAGCTGTCCATTGCATGAACTCCATTCTCACTATTCATAGTTAGTTGCAGATTTAGGAACTCTCCCTCTTCCTTGCCCCTTTTCCTTTTTTTTTATGACTGACCTATGCTAAGGTTCATTGCACATTGTAAAGCCAAATCCAATGACAAAATGGAGTCCAAGACTACTATTCGAACCTATAGCTAATGCATAACAACTCTCCCATCCTAGGAACTCCATTTCAAGATCCAACTTCATGCTTTGTAATTCCTACGTAAGCCCGCCTTGTGATTCCAACAAATCACATCAAACTACTGAGGTATCTAAGCACTGTCAAGACCTGACATCCGAGAGACCTTGGGATAGTGTTCTGCAATTTGATTGTGGAAGATTGTCTTTCAAGAGAGGTAGTGCACCTACGCATTGCCTGTGTTGAGAAGTGCATAAAAACACCATCAACAGTCACCAAGGGAAACTTCTCCTCCATTGTAATATTTTCATGATGAGAACCACTTCTCATGGAGTGTCATATGGTAGGAGCAACCCAAATCAATTAACCAAGCATCAACAATAATAGTGGAAATATAGAAATAAATAATGCATCACTATCATTATCACTATAAGATTTTTCTATGGAGGAACCAAAGGGTTTATTTTTATTCTTGCATATATTTTCCAATATCCTAGCTCTTTTCATAGTTCCAAAACTTTACTCCACTCTTACTTAGGGTTTTGAGATCTACCTATTGATTTGGATCCATCTTTTAATTTCTTTCTATCCCTATAAGAAGACTTATCTTTATCCTTGACCCTTGAAAATGCAAGGCATCCTTTGAGATATTATTCATGTAGTTACTTCTCATTTCCTCTAAAAGAAAGTTAGCAATAACACTATACATCTTTAGCTTTGCATCATCACCACTAACAACAACAATTAATTTTTTGTAGGTTTTGGGTATAGATCAGAGTTGTAATATAAATTTATCATCTTCTTCCATTTTAACATATACATAAATTAACTAAATTAAAATCAAGCCAAAACCATTTAAATGATCTACAACTAAATCACTAAATCAAGCTAAGCAAATTTAAATGATGTGAAACTAAATCACTATCTTTTATTTTTATAATATAAATATCTTTTGAAAGAATTTATTTTTCACTTTTAGTTTGATATATATCACATACACTCTTCCATAATTTCTATGTAAAGGTCTCTTTAGATTTTCAAAATTAAAGGTAGTTGTAGTTGGGATAATGATAGAAAGCAAAAACTCTAAAAAATACAAATATAGTGCAAAAATATGAAACATAAAAGCATGAATCTAGTTTTCAAATATGTAAAGTTATTCCAAAACCCATATGATAAACATTGATTGTACATAAAATTTATAGAAAAGTGACATTTTTAAAAACTTGGATGGAGAAAAAATATGCATGTATATAGATGGCAATAGGACTATTAAACGAAAGTTCTTTTTTTAAAATCATTGTTTAGATAATGTAGTCTTATCTTGGGATAGATATTTGCTATAATTATTTTATTAATTAATTATTTAATGGAGTTAATGTAGAAAATCAAACTATTTTTGTAGATCTGTGTAGCTTGACCTCAAAAGTCATAATATGATTTTTTTTGAAAGTGTAGAACATAATATCTAACTTAGGCTCCTATAACTAAAAACGGCATACCGCAAATTCACCGATGGAAAATTCGCCGCCAACAATTCACCGTGGCAAAATTCACCGTCATGACAATTCACCACATGAAAAATTAATTGAATGAATTTTTGTTGGTTAATTTTCCATGGCAGTGAATTGTTTGTGGTGGTGAATTTTCCCGGAATGAATTGTTGTTGGTAAAATTTCCATTGGTGAATTGCTGGCAATAAATTTTCCTACACCCTTAAAAACAATTTGAAAATGAAAAAAATATTAGAAAACTATTTAAATATATAATTTCAAATTTATGACATACCATTATAAATTGTAGTTATAGATTAAACCTAAACAAGGTAGGAAGCACACCGCCTAAACAAGGTTCAATGAATGTAGACTGCTCTAATCACGCGGTTGAGTTCCATGACTCGTTCAGTATGTTGACACCATCCTTCCAGTTGTTTTTGTTCCGTCCGGACTGTGTTTTTTTCGTTGCAATGTCATCACAGCTTACGTCGAGGTCAGTTAAAATGACTCATTGCTTTGCTTCATATAGGCAACGAGATCAGCTGTTGTGAGTTAAAATGGTGAAGGTGTGGTTTTTCAAGGAGTTTGGATCTGTCGACGTTTTGCAATTTGGGGAAATCCAAGTTCCAACTGCAGGGCCTGGCCAAGTTTTGATTAAAGTTCGTGCAGCTGCTCTCAATCCTGCGGATTACAAGATGCGCCAAAATGGCATCCTGGGCAATGCGGATGTCCCGTTTCCTATATACTCAACAAAAACCTCGTTTATTTATGCGTTAAATTTTTGTTTTGGATCTCATTAATTAAAAGTACATAGGTTATCTCCTTTTTGTTTGGGGTCTGGTTCGCAGATGGTGCTGGGGTGTGACTTGGCAGGAGTCATTGTCGATGTGGGCGAAGGCGTGTCAAAGTTTAAGAAGGGCGACAAGGTCTACGGCGAGATTCAAGAATTCACGGTGGGAAGGCCGAAGCAGTTGGGCACTTTGGCAGAGTTCACGGTGGTGGAAGAGCATTTGTTGGTGTTGAAGCCGAGCAATTTGTCTTTTGAGGAAGCCGCCAGTTTCCCACTTGCGATCTTAACCGCGCTGCAGGCATTCGACACCGTTGATTTTGAGAAGGGGTAGAGCATGTTTATTGTGGGAGGCGCAGGCGGCGTGGGCAGCCTGGCGATCCAGTTGGCAAAGCATGTTTTCAAAGCTTCTAAAATTGTTTCGACTTGCAGCACGGGGAAAGTGGAGTTTGTGAAGAGTCTGGGGGCAGATCTGGTGGTGGATTATACCAAGCAGAGCTATGAGCAAGTAGATGAGAAATACGATTTTGTTTTTGACATCATAGGTAAGGTTACAATTTGTTTCTTTTGTTTTCACAAAGATTAGTTGGGGAGGATTTTGAAGAAAGGGTTCCGAATCTTTTTTTATTTACAGGCGAATCGTTCAAATCTCATGTGGTTGCAAAGGAGGAGGGTAAAATTGTAGACATTGGATCATTTCCCCCGCATCCAAGAGCAGTGAACGTGATTGTGAAGCCCCAAGGCAGCAATCTGGAAAGGCTAGGCGAATACATAGAGAGCGGGAAAGTAAAACCTGTGATCGACCCAAAGAGCCCTTATGCTTTTTCTGATGTTGTGGAGGCATTCAAACACCTGGAGAGCGGACGAGCCAGAGGAAAGATCATCATTTCTCCCATTGGATGAGGAGGCATAGAATGTCGTTGCAAAATAAGAGTGACATGAACGTAAATAGTTTTTGTCTCATAGCTTAATTGAACATACATAGTTTTCAGATCTCCTCTTGTCTAATAAAGACATGGTAGCCAATTGAAATTTGTCCATGATGGAACCATTACATTAAAACAATACATTGAGATCAATCGTTATATTATAGACATTGAGATATCTTTAAAGCTGGTGTATACCTTCTTCCCACTATTTTGGGATATGCAAAAGATGGCTCTAAAGTGGGTGTTTGTTCAATACTTTAAGAATGGCATACTAGCAATCACACCTTGGTGTGTAATGGGTACACCAAAGAGACACGTGAAAGGTCAATTAGGAGAAAATGTGGTTTATTTTTTGCATACATTTGTATAGTACATGAGGTCAATTGGTAGATATTTTTAAAATGATATTGTTTATATTTTATTTTTATTATTATTACTATTATTATATTATTTATTTTATTTTGTATTAAATAAGAATATTTAATTATTATTAATATATAATATACTAATTATATTTTGTATTAAATAAGAATATAATAATTATTAATTAGTAATTATAATATATATATATATATTTATTTAATAATTTTGTTAGAGAATATAATATATAATAATAAATTATATATTTATATATTTATAAAAAAATTATTATATTAAATTTACATTATTTATTATTTATGCTAAAATATACATAATTACATAGGATAAAGGATGTCATAATGTTAAAACCTAAATGTGCTCATTATTAGGATCTCGGTCGTAATTTTCATTTTAATATACTCTATAACCCTCATAGAAACCATATTTTCAAGCTGCAGCTCGCCAAATTGAAGGAATGAAGGGTCAATACTAGCGAAGAAGAGTTTGAAGGAGTGGAACCAAAAGCGATGGGGAGAGCAGTAATAAGCGGTAGAAGCAGTGAAAAGCAACAAAAAACAACTGAAAAAATGATGAAAAATGATGAACGATTGAAATTAATTTAATTGTCAACCAAGGGTATTGGGGCTTTTCAATCGTCAAAGGACAAATTTTGCTAGACACTCTCAAATAAGGACACGCCTTTGGCATAAATATTATATTAATTATATTTTTTTAGTTTTTAATTTTAAAATTGTTATTGAGTCATAATATTGTAAGTTAAAAGAGATTTTTTTTTTTTAAAGTTGGTTTAATTCAAAATTAGAATATAATTTTTATTTATTATAAATTAATTACTTTAATAATTTTAAATAAATTTAGTTTAAGAAATATTCAAATAAATATTTAGCAAATTTTAACTTGAATATTTTAACTTCATATAAAATGCCACCCTCAGTTATAATCAAATGTCAGCGGTAGGGTTCCACTTGAGATGGACACCAATTTGTCACGAATGCTCTTGTATTTATTGTCCACTTTATTCTACTCTCTATTATATGAAAACTTTTAAATTTTTGCAACTCAATGAATTAAACAATATGATATAGTATAGCTTAACTATTAACACTCCATGTTTGGTACAACTAAATCTCTTCACCATTAAATTGGATAAATCAAAATTAGATGGTTATAAATGTATGCCTTGTTTGAGTTTACCAAGACATGAATTCAAATATACATATTTTTGAGTTACAATTTTAACTTCTTATTTTCACTTCTATAAAAGCTTAAATTATGGTTTTATCTAATTAATTTTGGTTTTTCTTCAATTCAATATAAGGTGGGTGGCACACATATGTAGTCTTAGGCAATTTTTTACAATCTTTATTTTTCACTTTTATTGTTATAAATTCAAACCTATATAACATATTATTATTATTATTATGAAGTTGCTAGAAATTAGTAGAACATATATTAAATATGAATCTAAACTCTACTAGTTGACATATTTTTTTATATTTTCTTTCGGTTACTTAACTCTATGTAATGTTGGAGAGGTCAAAAAGGTGAAAATAACTCTCTTTTAACCAACATTATTGCTTGTATAATCAAATATTATCCATTGTCTACTACTAAAATGTAGAGGATAAAAAGTTAAACCCAACCTAGCTTATTATGTTTAAATATATTGAGGGGCAGAATTTTGGTTTTCATTCTCAAATGTCATATAAAATAAATTTTATTGGTGTTGTGAATTGTAAAATATAATAGCACAAACATATAGGTGGAAAAATCCCAAAGGAATGTTTCTTGTTTCTTCGTGTTATTAAAAACATAGTATGTTTTTTTAGGTAAATCATCTAGTTGCTAAAAATCTAAATAATTTTGTTAGCTAGGTAAGTCTAAATATATAAAGAAAATGTAAATAATTTTATTTTGATTATTGATTCATAACATGTATGGATAATTCATCATGTTAATGTAATCTCAATATTACAACCTCATTTTTTAAGAAAATAACCAAAACAAACATCCCAATGTTAACAAAAATTTATAAGATAAAATTCCAAAAATTTATTCATTTTTTAATGAATAAGTGCCTATAAATTATCATTTATAAAGTAGTTTTTACACATTAAAAAAAGGTGGATGAAAAATTTGCACCACTAAATTCCATACAATGTTAAATCCAGAAGCATAAAAATATAAATAAGGTTGTTTGGTAGCAAGAACATTAGCAGAGGGAGGAGGAGGAGAATCCTAGTCATTTGATTTACCATTATCTTTATGTTTATCTTCTTCTTTTGTAGAATGAGAAAGTAAACATGCAAGAGCCAACCAAGGGAACTTGTTGGAATCAAACTAGGTAGAATTGCCACTAGTAGGCCACCTAAAGTTCTTTTCATGGGTGACAAAAAGTTGGTGCATTGAAGAGAAAGCTAAAACCACCCCTACTAACCAAGATCTCTTCTTGCAACCAAGGTAGAATCCTAGGAATGAGTCTCCCAATTATCTTGGGAAAAGAGGCTACATCCATAATGGTGCCCATGAGAAAGTGAGTGAACCTTAGAGGAAGAGGGAGATAGATGAACTTTAGGAGCCATAAAAGGGGCATTGTCCTAATGGTTGAGGAGCACCTACAAATGGGGCACCTCAAGTAAAAATTTGTTAGCTTACACTTGAATTTATAATAATTAAAATAAATTATTTTTTTAATATAAATCAAAACATAATGTTCAACAACATAATGTTCAAGGGCCCTTTCCCCTGAATTCTATTACCAAAAGTATAATGTTCAACAAATTTTTTTTGAGAAAATAGTTGAATTTCTATATTTCCATATGCTTAATAGAATCTCCACCCTGAAAGACTGCTAGATCTGGTTGAACTTGTGACAGATGTGAAACCAATCCCCTTAAAGAAACATGTTCCATGAAAAAGGTTTTGGCCTAAAGGGCATGACAATTATCATGAATCTAGGTCCAAACATTGTAAGCTCTAGGTTAAAACTAGAAAAGGTGTTTGAGAGACAATAGTTAGCCACAAAATTGGAACCGAGGGTTGAGGATTCCCAAATGAGACAACCTAGAGCCAACATAAAGGCATTGGAAAATAATACACTACTTGAAAAATAGGTCAATTTGCATTCTAGAATTGCTAATCAAATGATGTAGAATTTGCATTTCCAAACATAGACTAGTGATTGTAAATATCACCGTTGATTCAAAGTGGGAACCATGGGCAAGTGAAGAGAGATCCAAATATATCCTTACCATTGTTTATAATTCTAGAAAGTGGTGTTTGGCCACTACTTCCAAACTTTCTACTAAGGTTTGTAGGAAATCATATCAACTAAAATGACCCCCATAACTATATCAAAAGTTTCATGATCTTGATTAGAAAGGTAAAACTTTGATTTAGCTTTGTGAACCATGATGAAAGACTCATGAAAGCTTTAGAAAAAAGGTCTTGCATAGTTCTAACTTTTTTTTTTATGAAATATCAAGGCATAAACCCAAGGAAATCTCACTAAAGGGCAATTATGACCTTGAAATGAGAGACCACCAAATATTTTTTTGATTAATGGAAAGACTATCACATAATCCATAACCATTATAGAGTATCCAATTTTTCATGGCTTCACAAGCTCTCCAAATACTTTTTATCACAAAGGTCCCTTAGATCGACATAAAATTTTCATAGCAAGAAGGGTGTAATGCCCAAAAATTTCAAGCAAAAAATCAATCAAGGAGAAAACACAAATTTCAAATTTTGACCACAACTACAACATAAATCCCAAAGACTGCTTCCAACACATGTACTTCATGAAATCCTAGCAAATATTAGACCACTAATTTATAAGGACCTTAGCGATCAACACCATTGAGTTGAAAAACATGGCCGAGTTTCAAATGGAGTTATGGAATCCACATCACCAAGGTAAGTTGGATTAGATCTACTAATTCATCAATAAATACAAACTTAATTCAAGTCACAAGTTATACAAATAGAATATATATCAGTAGTACCTTTAAATATTTAATAAGAGGACAAGCCTAGGGGGTTACCTAATTCCTCGGGGGCCCGTCTCTGATAGCCTTGCCTATGTATATAATTCGTAGAGGAACCGTAGTTTGACACAACTAGACTTCAACCATCTCATGCTTGGTTGGATAACAAATGAATTTAATCGCGGGGCTAAAATATGGCTCAACATTAACCTCCATCATAATCTACTATAATAAGATCTATAACATAATTTTGAGATAAGGATTATTGCTAAGAGCACATATAGGTTTACGTAAAATTGGCTATTCAACTACAAGACTTAGTTGGTAACAGAGAATTTGAATTATCATTATTATAACAATAGATCAAGAATGATATCTTATGAGTGGAAAAATAATAATTATTCATAGATCATAAAAAGGATGTCCAAGGCTAAAATAACATTGATTGCAATATGAGAATTTAATGGAAGGCCACACATACAAGGATAAGATGTGTTGATGATGAACAATACAAGATATCTAAGCCACTATTGACTTACAAAATAATTTAATCATATCATTTCCAAAACCCCAACTTAACAATCAATACAGAGAATATTTATTAGGTATTTATTTAAATCCATTGAGTGCTAAATTGGTAGATTGACAATTAATGCTACTACACACAATTAAAGGTAACTAACCTTAATAGTATCATGTACTCTATTCTTCAATGCCTCAAATATACAGATTATTATATAGTTAGGTAATATGAAAATGCGCAATATGTTTCTTTTAGCCTTCAAGTTGTCAAAAGGAAGATCAATCATGTAGGATTGAAATATGACCCTAACCTCTCAAGTTTGGATAAGATTTGTTGACTTCATTAATAACCAAATTTATCTTTTAGACAATATTGAGTAACCTAACCTTTGACCTAATACTTATTGTTAAGTCTATTTGATTAATTGTCTATTATTTGAATTCATATATATAACTACCTTCTTGGTGCATATATATTCCAAATAATTTAAAATTAGAATAATAATGATTTCTCATTAGAATTAATTAAATTTACTCCCATGTATATATTTCATAGATATTATTTTTACTTTAAAAGAAAAACAAAAAATAAATAAAAGAATATTCTTTATTTGTTTCTTTTTTTTCTTACAAGGAATGGTAAAAGTACTTAACCTTTACCCTACACATACCCTTATTTAAATTTTACATTAACATGAGTGGGGATATATATTCTCTTTATCTTTTTGAGGGATTACTTATACGTGAGGATTAGATTGAAGAATTTTAAAAGTTGAAGTGAATGAGGTAGGCGTGGAGCCCCAAAATGGGAATTTTCCAACGTCTCTCTCATTACAGCAAACTTGCCACAGGAAAATTTTCAACGTAGTTTTGTTTTCTTTATAAAGATTAGTTTTATCACTATAGTAACTGCATTATGAAGATATTATTGCTATGAATTCCTATGATCACTAATGTGAACAAAATTCACGAATGCTATTCTCCTTTGCTGATAGCTACAAGATTAAACTCTTTACTAAAATTTGTGATATGAATTTATCATAAGGATTAATACAAATCTGTACTGTAACACATTACTCTATGAGCAAGGTTATTAACTATTAGTATGGCACATCTAAATAACCAAATTAACATAAATTTCATTTCACTTAACTATTAGTATGGCACATCTAAATAACCAAATTAACATAAATTTCATTTCACAGCTCAAAGGGTCTCCATGTGAAGGTTTAACACAAGTAAAACCACAGAGATCACTGCCTTCAGTTATCAGGTACACATTATTTTAGAATAAAATTTAAATGCAGAAAAAGTGATCTATCCATGAACAGATCTCCATTTCACTTCAAGGAAATTAAAATAATGACTAGTGACCTACCTCAATATCATACA
>VDFB02206720.1:0-10508 GCA_007258455.2 Sequoia sempervirens | reverse complement strand
CTTTTGACTTACGCGTGAACATCGAAAAGTGTGAAAATTTATGTGTTTGGAAGTCAAATGTAAGCCAATTTTGCAATTCTTAGTTCTTGCATACTTGATCTTATGGACTTATATTCCTTCCTAGCACATATTGTGAATATTTCTCATTTGGTGCAGAAGACAGATTCCTCTTTTTTTAACCACTCATAGCAAAGAGATTCATAATAATACTTTAGCATTGGAACACTACTCCATACTTCTCTTGTCTAGACCATAAAGGATTGAAAATTCTTAATTTGATGCAATGATAGTCATGAGATGAGAATTTATATAACCATGCCTATTTTGAAACTTCGCATCTAATACAGCATCAACAAGAACTTAAGAAGTGTTGCATAAGAGTGTTAGGTTTGATAGGCCTTCTCTTCCTTAAGGGAGGAGAACCTACATCTTGAATTTTGAGCAAAATTTTAAGAAGAAAACATTTTACCTAAAAGCTTCAAACCTAGATGACATATTTGGCTAAGTCTATCTTGAAAATTATCAATGTGTTCAAACTCTAAAGGAGATTCTCCCTGAAAAGAAAACTTTACCCTTTTTCCCAAGGAAAGAAATTGCAACAAGTTGCATGTGATTTATCTTATTTCTTTCTCACAGTTCCTGGTCAATCATTCATGGCTCAAGATAGTTCCGTTCCAAGGCAAGGACACCCAAAAAATCACTGAGATTCTTCTACGATCTGCAAGAAAAAGGTTTTGGCTCTTTCACAATGTAAATAATTATGTAACACTATTTTCTTGTTTTCCTTCCACACAGAAAAATGTTCACACTTTTCAGATTGATCAATGATCAATAATGGTTGATTGTAAACACTTGACATTTTTATGTTTGAACTTTAATTTATAATTTTGCATCATGACATTCGAGTAGATCACTAATATTTTAATATTTCACTATGAAAGTGGTGGTGTATTTTTGCTATGTTATTTGACTATTAATATGGTGATTTATTTTGAACTTGATTACTACTGCAAATATGTATATATTTCTCGATTTTTATATGTTTTGTATGACCGTAACTCCAAAACGTAACCTAAATCTAAAAATTCTCAACCGGGCAACTTTGTAAAATTCTTGAACCCATCCCTAACTCCAAACCAATCGGGTAAATCTTAGTAAAAAGGATTTTTGTGAAGCTTTATTCATAATCGCTGATTACATTGTATTTATACATCTTTCAAACCTAAAGTATTGCTTCACATTTCATAACTAATAACTAGATGAGTAGGATGACAAAATTTCACCATAATATAGTTTTACAAAGTCATTCTGAAGCGCGCTTATGCAATTACTTCCACATTGCATAACTAATAACTAGGTTTCATCAATTACATTTGGTCATTATGGCATTCTCTATGAGACCACATTTCCTCTTTTGGAGGCATTTTTCAAATGTACTCACTACCCGCTTTTCCATACTACCACATTTTCATACATATCTACTCAAAGCATTTTGTCGATAGTTCAAGTGTTTCCTTGTTGCTATGGTCGAAAGCCTAAAACAAGTTAACAGTTTCATGGATGCTTTGGAAAAAAATCTATCAAAAATCATAATAGTATAATATCATATTGGCAGTAACTTTGAAATGTTCAATAAATGAGGTTCATGATCTGCGACACCAAATGCTTTTGATTGTCATGCCATTCCATCACCATGAACCACATTTCTTTGAGGCATTTTTCAAAGAGTTCACTGCCTTGTCTATGCTAACACATTTTTCATACATGTCTATTAAAGCATTTTATCAAACAGTTCATTGCCTTGCTGCTATGGCTAAAAGCCTAAAATAGGTGCTTTCGAACAAGCTATGGATGCTTAGAAAAAATCTATCAAAGCATAATAGTAAGCAATAGCATAGACAAGGGAATGAACTATTTGATAAAAATGCGTCAAAGAAATGTGGTCCATGGTGGTGGAATTGCCATGACAAGCAAATTGTTGTGGATTGCCATGGCATTCCATCACCATGAGACCACATTTCTTTGAGGCATTTTTTCAAACAATTTGCTGCCTTGTCTATGCTAATACATTTATCATACATGTTTACCAAAGCATTTTATCAAACAGCTTCTCATTTCCTTTTGCTGCGCTAAAATCCTAAAATAGGTGCTTCCAAAAAAGCTAAGGGATGCAAAGCGGAAAAATCTATCAAAGTATACTTCAATAAGCAATAGCATAGACAAGGTAGCGAACTATTTGAAAAATAGCCTCAAAGAAATATGGTCTCAATGGTGATGGAATGCCATGACAATCCATAGCAATTTTCTTGTCATGGCATTCGCCATGCCATTCCATCACCATGAAACCACATTTCTTTGAGGCATTTTTTCAAAGAGTTCAATACCTTGTCTATGCTAACACATTTTTCATACATATGTCTATCAGCATTTTATCAAACAATTCATTGCCTTGTCAGCATGGCTAAAAGCCTAAAACAAGTGCTTTCAACAAGCTATGGATGCTTTGTGAAAAATCTACCTATAGCATACTAGTAAGCAAAAGCCGATGCAATACAAAGATTTCCCAAACTAATCAACAACCTCAGGGACTTCTTTTGTCCCAAACTCATCTTGGGGAAGATTTAAACAAAATTTCAACATTTCATCATAAATCTACTTTTCATCCACTCAAATTATCTTATCATTCATCATTCATCCTTCCACAAATTTTTATTCCAATTGACTCATTCAAAGCAAAAAACCATTTTAGAAAACTTTGATTCAATCAATTAGATGAACATGCATTTAAAAAACACCATTTTCAACAAGGCACTCTTCCATTCAATAAATTCATTCAACTTGTCCCAAATATTCAATCCATCATTACACTGGCTTGACTTTACTGCACTCATCAAGCACTGTGAACATCATTATTACAACTGATACAAATCAGGAACTTGCTCTCTTAACTTTGTTTTGACTGAACTTACAATTTCATGTATTATTTTACACCAAGTCTCCTCACTGTCCAACTGTCAAAACAACATATCTCACTTCTAGACCCTGTCCAAGACTCCATACATCCCTGACACCATCACTTAGACAACATTATCCCAAAATCAACTCACCAAACACTGTTAGGTTAGACTTCTATTCTCTAAGCAATCAAGGCACTACTTCTCAATGAGACATTCATGCCCTAAATCGGGTAAACCAAACACACTTGTTTCAAAAACCAAGATCCAAAACACTTTTAGAGACCTCTTAATGCCCATGTCTTCATATTAAAAACTCAGAATAACTTATATTGAAGAAATAAGCAGTTTTTAGTTTGAACGTTGTCAAAAAGGCTACTAAAATAGGCCTGATTTTCAAAGAAGACCCCCTTCAAACATTCCCAAAACACTTAAAACCTCAAAAAAGTCATTAGACATAACACAAAACTCCCAATTTATCCATTTTCAGGGATTAAAAGAGTCCTTTTGATAGTATATTGACAAACCCTTGTTTATAGGGTGAAAAACTCAAAAATCAATGAGGGTTTCCTGTATAGGCTACATGCAAACCTTAAAAACTCTGGCCAACCATTGGAACATGTCAAAATACATTTGAAAATGCATTTGGAAACATCTTCTAACCCATGCACTTGTTCTTTCTCCACTGTCATGCCAGAAACTGTTCATTTTGATTGGAAAACTCAGAATTTCCTATGTAGCAGCAGCTCCTTCAAGGTATTCTTTCTTTTTCCTCCACTCACAAACATCAAAACATAACAAATAACCTATCCCTAACCTACTCCACCAATCTACCTAACCTACATTGGTGGAGTAGTGTGGAAATGCCTTATAAGACTCTCAAAACTCAATGCACAAGATTTCAGACCGAGCAATAAGAAGAATGCTCAAACAAACATTAAATTTAATGGATTCCTTCCCAAATGGATGCAAACAAATGGTGATTCCCCAACCTACTGGAAACAATATAAATTTTAACCCTAAACTCTTGCACAAACTGTACTGTAAGTCAAGAAACAAATGAAAAACACAAAAAATAAGCTAAAACAAGGAACTCTTTGTTAATTTAATTCTTCAAGAATACAATGATCTCTTTGCTCAGCCTTTACAATGCTTTTAAAGAAGTTTCCAACCATCAACTACCTCTTCATCTTCTTTGAACGACCTATGACTCGTCCCCTTCTTTATTTTCTTGTTTTGTCTCTTCACATTCTTTCTTTTTCTCTCTTTTACATATTTAGCATTTTGATAGTATTACACTTTATGCTTTTTCATGCCTTGATTACATTTAATTTTGCCATTACATGGACTTAAATACATTTTTGACAACTTAGCTTTTTGAAGGCATTACATGACCTAGGTGTTCCTGCACCACAAGCTATGGTCTCATGGTTTTTTTTCACATCAACATGATTTGATTCACATTTTTTTCACATGAAAACCAGCTTGAACCAGATTTTGTATTATGGAGCTATATTAAGTTGCCACTTTGAAAACCAATGTAACAATGATAAAAAATAATGTTTGAGACTACAAGAAGGCATCAAAATGGCTAGTGTACTAAACAAATTCTTATGATTTATGAATAATGCTGATAACTCTACTCAGTTGGCTTCTTTTTTCAAAATCATACAAATTGAACCCTAGAGTCAATAGACTCTATTTATCAAGCTACCACAATTCAAGTTACATCAGGCCCATATCACTAAGACATAGCCTGAACAATAGGAGGAATGGCCTATTTCAACATACTACATTCAATCCCTTAAGGGATCGATTCGGTTGAACGTAGCTTAGAGTGATTCCACATGTTTGGGTGTGAAAGAGGACCATGCTTAGCATAAAAATTCCTACTCGGAAGCATTGGAAAGGTCTATTTGGTCACACGAGTTGCAAAACAAAAATTGTACCACATTGCAACTTTCTACTACTTGCATTTGACACTTTTTCTATCAACTGAAAATTAGACACCACGGGAAAACCACTTCGAGATAACGAAAACTGAGAGAGGTTATTGTAGAGGGGCCCAATGTGATACCATAGGATTAGACAATAAGTTTATAAGAATCACGATGTCCGAGTAACCTCATGTTGATTTTTGCAGCCATTTTTCCATTTGGACCCTTAAGGGATTGATCTGGTTGAATGTAGCTCGGAGTGATTCTGCGTCTTTGGGTGCAAAAGAGGACAATGCCTATTTGAATGTGTTGGAACAGTCTATTTTGTCACTCAAGTTGCAGAACGAAAGTTGCACCACCTTGCCACTTTCCACTGCTTGCTTTTGACACTTTTTTCATCAACTGAAAACTAGACACCACGGGAAAACCACTCCAAAATAATGAAAACCGAGAGAGGTTATTGTAGAGGGGCCCAACACAATCTCATAGGATTAGATGAGAAGTTCATAAGCATCATGGTGTCTGAGTAACCTCATGCTGAAGTTTGTAGCCATTTTACCCTTTAGACCCTTAAGGGATTGATCTGATTAAACGTAGCTCAGAGCGATTCTGCGTGTTTGGGTGTGAAAGAGGACCATGTCTAGCATAAACATGCCTATTTAGACACGTTGGAATAGTCTATTTGGTCACACAATTTTCAAAACAAAAATTGCACCACTTTGCAACTTTCCACTGCTTCCATTTGACACTTTTTCCATCAATTGAAAACTAGACACTATGGGAGAACCACTCTGAGATAACGAAAATAGAGAGAGGTTATTGTAGAGGGCCAAACATGATCCCATAGGATCAGATGATAAGTTTTTAATTATCACGGTGTTCGAGTAACCTCATGCTAAAGTTTGCAGTCATTTTTCCCTTTGGACCCTCAAGGGATCGATCTGGTTGAATGTAGCTTAGCGAAATTCTGCATGTTTGGGTGCAAAAGAGGACCATGCCTAGTGTAAAAATTCCTATTTAGACGTGTTGGAATAGTCTGTTTGGTCACACGAGTTGCAGAACGAAAATTGCACCACTTTGCAACTTTCCACTGCTTCCATTTGACACTTTTTCCATCAAATGAAAACTAGAGGCTACAGAAAAACCACTTCAAGATAATGAAAACTGAGAGAGGTTATTATATATGGGCCCAACATGATCCCATAGGATTAGACAAGAAGTTTCTAAGCATCACGGTGTCCGAGTAACCTCATGCTGAAGTTTGCAGCCATTTTTCCCTTTGGACCATTAAGGGATTGATCTGGTTGAACTTAGCTCGGAGCAATTCCGCGTGTTTGGGTGTGAAAGAGGAACATTCCTAGCATAAAAATGCCTATTCATATGTGTTGGAATAGTCTCTTTGGTCACACGAATTGCAGAACGAAAGTTGCACCACTTTGCAACTTTCCATTGCTTCCATTTGACACTTTTTCCATCAACTGAAAACTGGACACTACAAAAAAACCACTCCGAGATAATGAAAATCGAGAGAGGTTATTGTAGAGGGGCCTAACTTAATCCCATAGGATCATATGATAAGTTTCTAAGCATCACAGTGTCCGAGTAACCTCATGTTGAAGTTTGCAGCCATTTTTCCCTTTAGACCCTTAAGGGATTGATCCGGTTGAACGTAGCTCAGAGCGATTCCACGTGTTTGGGTGAAAAAGAGGACCATTCCTAGTGTAAACATGCCTATTCAGATGTGTTGGAATAGTATGTTTGGTCACACAAGTTGTAGCCAGAATGAAAAGTTCTTGCACCACTTTGCAGCTTCCACTACTTTCCATTTGACACTTTTTTTCCATCAACTAAAGGACACTACAAAACCACTTTGAGATAATGAAAACTGAGACAGGTTATTGTAGAGGGGCCCAATGCGATCCCATGGGGTCAGATGAGAATTTTCTAAGCATCATGGTGTCCGAGTAACCTCATGTTGAATTTTGCAGCCATTTTTTTCTTTGGACCCTTAAGGAGGGATCAATCCCGGGTAGAATGTAGCTTTAGTGATTACATGTTTGGAGTCTTTGAAAAGAGGACCATTCCCTATTGTAAACATGCCTATACATGTGATAGTAGGTGCGTAAGCCGTATTTAACACAAATAATCCTAAAACTTAGCAAAATTACAAGGTTCACCACACGAATCCCCTTATTGATCAACTTCTTTACATCATGACTCAATTGACCTAATACATACAAAAATGGAATTGAATCCTTATTAAATGAAATAGAATGACCTCAAACCATCTAAGAACACCCTAAATGATAAAATGACCAAATAATAGAAACCACAAGGGTTCAAGTGTTGAAAAGATGGAGTTGGTGCTCCTGCTTTCAAAAGTATGATTGCCAACAACATACAACGTTCACAAGGCCTTTTTGAAGGCATATCAACCTCCTCAACCGAATACAACCACTTTTCAACTTCTTTTACAAGTGTGACCCTTCAAATTCTAAGTATTTGCAAAATGACAACTTTTGGTTTGACAACATTACATTGTTATGTGCAACTTTTGACATATTGATGTAAATGACTCCATACCTAAACTAGTGACCTTATGATGGCCTCATTACATCATCTTGACCCTTACATTACGAATTTACATACATTTTCACATTTAGGCCATTCAAGGCTTCATTACACCAAATTGACAACATGCTAACATGACATTGCAACTTCATATCCTACCAACCCAAATTGACTTAAAACACTTCCTAATGGTCCTTGTGACCTTATTACAACATTCTTCATGGACTACAAATCAAAATTTACCACTTGACCACCTTGTGGTCCTGATTATCCTTGGTGATCTTGCACCATAAACATCCTACTATAAACCTACTCCATTGATCTACAAGCCTAATTCAATGAAGTATTCTTTATTTCTTTACTTGACTCTCAAAACCTAAAATTGAAGGTTCCAAACTAAATCTCAGAAAATGTGCTCTAACAGTGGAAAAACTCAATGGATTTTCTTCTAGATGGAATCAAAAGAAACCTAATTCTCTATATTATCTTAATCTATAAATGACAAGGCCTAAATCTACTGTACAGGCAGTACAAAGCTAACAAAACTAAAAGAAAACATAGAAATTTATGAACAGGGAACTTTTATTGCAAGATTTCATTCAAATCAGAATTGAGATTTGTCAAGATCATCAAAATAAGGATATTGCATTATTTTTTTGGCTAAGATTCTCTTTGATGGCTCAAAAATCAGCATTTTCTGCAAGGAGGGACCAATCAACTTTTACTAGTTTAGTTACAGATATGCAAAGGAAAAGAATAAAAAGAAATAGCTCATCCAAAATAGATGGAAGGCACATATAGATAGGAATGGTAGTCTCTCAACTTAGCCAGTCTTGGTCATACATCTTCACTAGGAGTTCCAAGATACCTATTGCACACAACACCTCTCATGAATAAAATTTCTTGAAATTTGAGATGATCTTATAATGTCTACGTCATAGGTGGTCATGATAAGGTTAAATTCAAATGAATAACTTGAAATTGCCTCATCAAGCTTCACACACACTTTTGTAATGGCTTAAAATCATAATTGAGATTTGTCAAATCATCAAAATAAGGATGTTGCATTGCTTTTCTACTTGAGATTCTCTTGGATGGCTCATAAATCTGTATTTTATGCAAGGGGACACCAATCAATGTTTGTCTAGTTGCATACAGATACACAAAGTAAAATAAGATGATAGCATTGGCATCAACCAAATTGACCTAGATACAAGTATAAATTCATAAGAACCGTTGTGCATATACATACAAATTAATCCAATGAACCATCCGGGTCTACTCTACTCTTTATTGTGTCAAGTATTGCCTCATGGTCAAACTCATGGACCTTCCACAAGGTCTTGTTCAAAGGTCTAACCCCATATTTTCTCAAACGAACATTGGATTCCATTGCAAGGTTTGAGTAATGAAGAATCTTATGGTGTGTGTCAAATTCCTCAAACAACCAATGTTTAACACTCTTATGTGGGTACCTTCTCAGCCACCTTCCACTAACAACAACTGAGCCTATAGGGTATTCAATGTTTTCTCCATCTATAATTGGGCCTTCCAATTTATTTTTTTCCTCAACACAATGACACAAGTAATAGTCTATACCCTCTTTGTTGTCTTCATCTACAATAACTGCATAAACATGCCTTGCATTTATATGTGTGGCATATCTCTTGAAATTAGTCAACATTATGAATACAGTACAAAGTAAGATAACAATATGGAATTTTAAATACTAAGCAAGTAGATTTATTACCTAGTTGAACTAGATCTGATACATAGTCAAAGTTGATCGATGATTCCATCTGTGTTAGTTCCAATGCCATTAGAGGGTGATACGTGTGAAGTGGGCTAAGATAACTTGCCAACCATTTGTCAACCCACTCCTTTGACTCACAATCATTCCAAGCTTGCATTGTACATGAAGAACAAAAGCATGCCATCTTACATGTATTGATACTCCATGAACTTGCATTTGCGCTAAGGAAAGAGTGCAACTCACTCGATCTTGTTAGTGTACAACAATCCTCATATGGTGCAATGTTAGTATCATCCATCCACCAAAAAAATCTATGAATTGAAGACATACCTTCATTACCTAGACCCATCGAGCCATTACACCACTTGAGGATTGATCTTGTATCTGTCAACTGTGCATTGTCTTTATACTTTAACTCTTCTCGTGCTAATGCTCTTTTCACGCATGCTCCCCCTTTCCATGTCTGGCCTCACAAAATTTTCACATATGTTGAACACGTGTAGTGAGATGAATCTTGCACAACTAGTAGAACATGTGCGCATTATTGAATTGTGTTGCACAGTTATCTGACCATATTATATGCCAATCATATGATATGCCCCTATGAGCCAAATGATTGTAGAACATCTAGAAGCAACCTTTCATGGACTCTAGAGAATGCGTGTGATCATCACTAATATAAAAGTGATACTCCCTCAATACATTCCTTTCGTCCTCTGTACTTTCAGCTACATGTATGAATGCTATGTGCACAAATATCGAAACCTGTGTGGAGTTGTAATACTACATGACTGCACCTCACACTGTGGCTGTAGAGTGTAGTTCTTTGCAAAGTCAACCACTGATACTATGCTACCAAGTGGAAAGGTTTCCTTGCATAGTTGAATTTCCTGTCTAGCCATCGGGCTCTATGGGTATGCCTTGCATACTCATACAATAGATTCTCATGAAACATGGACATGAACTGATACACTGGAATCTTCTGAATAATCAACTCACACCTTTTTGCTTCAGACCCATCTTTTTTAGCATATGCCACTGTTTTATACTTCCCAAACTCTACTAGTTTTTGTCCCGCCTCATATGTGCTTTCCATATGTTGACATACTAGCATTCGTTGCAAGACACCACAACGCTCGCATGAACTATCCAAGCATGTTGTCCTATAGAATATTTGGCCATCCTCTATTTCACATAAATTTTTTGATAAGAACTCTCTTGAAGATTTTGGTGGGGCTTCTATGCCACAATCCTACAAAACATCATTAGTATGCAAATCTAAACATATAGAAT
>VDFB02206719.1:0-13205 GCA_007258455.2 Sequoia sempervirens | reverse complement strand
CATACATACTATATACATGCATTGATACATATAGGCATACATACATACATACATAATTACATACCTGACATACAAGCATACATGTGCATACAAACATACAAATATATAAAAATACATTCAATATGCATTTAACATAAAGCAAGACATAACATGAGCACATTATACCACGCTCATGTTATGTCTTGCTAGACATGCTCCCCACAAACAAAAAAAACCATGTCAAAACTGACATATAATGTGAGGATGTTATAACGCGCTTGCATTATATCTTGCTTTAAGAATCCCCAAGCCTTGGGATTTGCATTTTCCTTGGAATACCAACCCAAAGGCTTGGAGGGCATTCCCAATGACCAAAGACGTGTTTTTGCAATTTCTACAATATTTCACATAATTAGGTTTGTGCTCACCGTCAGGATTACTCATGGTTGAATATCAAACAAATCAAACATCTATGTAATGTTAGGTTCTCTCTTAGCTATCCAACAATGTAATTTTTTTCACTTTCTGACAATTTTAAGTCATTCATCCATAATTTATTTTGTTTGTATGTCTCTTTTTTGGCAAAAATTAGTGTTTAGTGTTTTTTCATTATAAATTAACCGTCCATCAAAATATCAAATAAATTACATTTATAGAAACTAGACTCCATTCTACAAATTTTTTTTTTTTTTAAAATCATTTAGTTTCCAAAATTTGTAGGGGTAGCACGACCAAAATTATGATTTTCAAGTAGTGTCCACTTTGAAAATTAGTAAAAAATAAAATATTCATTAAAAAATTATCAAAAAAATCATGCATCAACTACATAATATTAGCTAACTTCTGACCCTAGCAATTTTAAAAATACCCAAAAAAAGTTCACCATACAAGGGTCATACAAGAGTTGCTATGTTATGTTTTTTTTGACAAAAATAAAACCAATTTGTGCACGTTTGTCATTTGAACCCATTAATCTCAACCATTTTCAAAATAAATTAGTATTTTAGAAAGTAGACTCGGAGCATTTAAATCCTTCTTTTTGTTCCATCTCAAAATTTTGAGTGTAAGTATCCTCAATTTCACATCCAAGGTCAGTATTTCCTTATTTCATAAAACAAAGTGGCCACTTAAGCCCCCTTTTTGGGAAGCATCTTTGTGCACTTACCCTATTTGAATTTACAAAATTTCTCTTACATGAGTCTAATGCTTAACCATCAAAAGACTCATGTAATTGGTCTTTAATTCCCATTTACATAAACATGGGAGCAACAAGCTTTAGGCCAATTTACAATTTTAGTCACATTTTACATTTGACATGCATTTACATTTGAAATTCAAAATTCCCTAAGTGGCTAAATATTTGCACCATTTGAAAGAGATGGAAAGAATATAATACAAAATTTATTTCTATTTGCTGAAGAGGATGCACTAGCCTTCCAAAAGGCATCTTTCATTCATTGTAATAACATCAACTATCTTCATCATGACCCAAAATTGTTCCCCATGTGCATGTCCAATTAGCAAACCTCAAAAAAAAGAAAAACAACTAAAAGGAGAATAGGTAGAATCATCCATGTCAGCATTTGTGTCATCAATCTTCATGTTGGGGAGAGAACAATATTTTGCAATACTTCAACAAAAGCCTAATCTATACTAATTCTAGGCTATGCATTGTTTCTCTCCCATCCGTTATTCACCATGTTTGTCCTCATCTTTCATACACAGACTCATTCTATAAACCTCTCCATCCATGTGTTATATTCATCCTTAGTTGGTCATTTCATGTCCAGTAGGTTTTGCACTTTTTTGTTGTGTTGAGTGTATCTTGCATCAATTAAAACCCTAGCCTCTCTAATGAATTTTTCCATTCTCGTTTAAACTCCAGCCATGTTATCAATGTTGGGGGGAGGATAATGCTAAGACTATGGACAAGGAAGATGACTATAGCATGCTACTGGAGTGGATGGATAAAATCAAAAGAAAGTTTGCTAGGTTGGCCCAGTTCAGCATCAAAATGATCCACTGTGACCCTTTTTGTTGTTCTCAAGGAAGAAATGGACAAGAAGACTAAGGAGGAGGGCCCCAACTAGGTTGGGTAGGATTTTATAAACCTCCTCTCTAAAAAATGGGAGGGTGTTAGTTACTCTACTACTTTTGTGTCCTATTTTTTTTGGGTCATTGTTGGTTGACTATCGATCTACTATTTTTGTGTCTTGTATTTTGGTAGTTTCTATTTTGATGCTCTGGAACCAATTTTTTTTTTTCCCTTTGGTCTCATTGTGTAAAGGGTGCAATGCCCTATAAATGTTGCTTAATATATCAAAACAAGTATTTTATATCTTTTGGTTTCATTTAACATCTCAAAAAATAATCTCCATATCCTCTTAGTATATCTTTGACATGTACAATTTATAATCTTATATACCATTGGCTTCAAAATATTAGCATTAATATCAATCAAATACTTATTCTTTTAATGTAAAACTATAGGAGGTGTTCTCAAAGGTAGAGTTGCCTCAAGACATTCGGAATGTCAACAACATTGGGGATAAATGGTGTACCTTCAATTCAAGATGAAAAGGATGATGTACCTTGAAATTGAGATGTAAAAGATGGTGTACCTTCAACTTGATTTGTGGAAGGTGGGGTGTCTCCAACTTGAGATGTGAATGTTGATGTACTTTCAACATGAAAAATTGTACATGGTGTACCTTCAACTTCACTTATGATAGATGGCATTCCTCCAACCTCAAGATTCAATTGTCTCATTGCATGTAGGCTTTGCATCTATTCCCTTTATGATGCCAATTCCATATCTCTCTTACATCACATGGATGTTTCATGTTCCTCTTCAATAGGTATGTATGGTGTTCAATTTTATTCCTTCACGAAGTTGCCTCATTCTTTATCTTTTCTTTACATTCTCAAATTCATGCTCATATGGTATTAGCTTCTTTTCTCATTTCCTTGGCATGATGATGAATTTTACATGTTCACAAGTAAAAAATAACAAAATTAAGTAATGTTCAAAAATAAAAAAATAACACAATCAAATGAAAATGATTGCAATTGAACTATATGCAAATGTGACAACCATAAAAAATTCAAATTTAAACAAAGAGAAATATAAGAAACATTTGAATTCCAGAAACATGAAAAAATTACCTCATATAATTAAATTTGATCTAAAAAATCCAAATTTTCATCAAGATAATATAGTGTGCACCTTAAATCACTCACCAATTAACAATTTAGGTGTATTTATGTTAATGATAGATGCATGTTAGCAAGAAACATGCATAAGTTGTATAGAAGCATTTGCATTGGGAATTTGAAAACACACCATGGGTTCAAGCCTTCATGCTCCCTTCCTTCATCAACAGTTTGTGATGTCTTCATTGGGACTTAGCTCTATCACCAAGACATGATGGTTGGTCTCGACAATGGACTGATAGCTACGGTGGGACCTGAGCTAATGGTGTAAAGGGAAGTATTATCAATAGGACTATGTTCCATTGGTAGGATTTTGACTTGAGTCCCCCCAATGGCCCAATACCTAAAGACAGTTGACTAGAAGTGACGTGGTGTCAAGCTAGAGGCAATATGGACTCTCCCTGATGTGCTGATGGACTTGGTCAATAGTGTACAATGAAAATCTCATATCGGTGTGACAATGACTGATCGGTGAGACATTGTCTTTTGTCTCATCAATACTCTGATGATCATTTTCCTTGGAAATTATTACACTCATTGGGGTGACTCGAACAGATTAGCGAGAGGATGGAAGTTTTCCCATTGAAAACCCAATAGGGAAACTACTAAGTGAGGGTTAGTCTGCTCTAACTGATGGGAACCAATTTGGATTCTTTCCTACATGGGTCTAGAGTTAGAGTTTTTTTTTTGGAATTCTCTTAGAATGTAAAATGTTATAAATGTCTAATACATTTGTATTAGCTATGAGAGAAATTTTGTAATGTGACAATTTGAGTAGTGAGTCTATGAAAAGAGAATGAGATTGTTCAGTGTTGAATAGCTACCTATATTGAGACTGGATAGACATCTAAGAGGGGGAAACTATAACTTTATATGTGAATCTTCTTCACTGTAATACAAAGAGTTTTTTCCTAGTGTGGTGGGTTTTTACTAAAAGGGTTTTCCCACATAAATATTTGTGTCTACTATGTGTTGTTTTAATTTGTTCTTATTTGTTCCTGTTAATGTGCATCTTTAGTGTACTGTAATTTGAAATTTGAACCTTAGGTTTGGATTCTCTTTTTAGAATTGTCATTAGGAAAGTGATTCTACACCTTTTCTTTCCTTACAAGTGGTATTAGAGTCTGGCCAATTGTATTATACTTGTGGGTTAGGTAGGTTTTTTTGCCAATTCTGAAGTGGGAGTCTTGTAGAGGAGTCTAGTAATTTCATTTGTAGATTAAGATAGCAAGCACATCAGGGAAGATAGAAATTGAAAAGTTTAATGGTGGAAATTTTGAGTTGTGGAAACTCGAAATGGAAGGTCTCTATATTTTTGTGTCTAGAACAAAACCTTCAGGCATGGAGCAAGAAGATTGGGACCTCTCAAATAGAAAAGAAAAAGGGTTGATAAGACTATGTTGAAAAGACTTTGTTCTCTAGAATGTTCATGAAGAGAAATCTGCATCTTCTTTGTGGAATAAGCTTGGTGACATTTATTAGGGCAAGTCCTTGGTGAATAAGTTATTCTTAAGGAAGAAGCTTTACTCCTTGAAGATGGAGGAAGGGGAATACATGGATGATCATCTAAATACGTTCAATATGCTCAAATGTTGCTTAGTTAGCATCTATAGGTGTAAAGATAGATGATAAGGATCACTGTATGCTCTTGTTGTGTTCTTTGCTCAAATCTTGGGATCATTTAGTGATAGTGATTGGGAGCACGATGACCACTTTAAAAATGCAAGATGTGGTTGCTTCATTGTTTTCAGAAGAGATGCAAGGGAAATCTTCTGAGATGGAAAACAAGGCTCTTGTTGTTCAAGTAGATCAAAGGAGAAAGGAAATCAGAAGGACAAGAAGTCTAAGTTTAAATCTGAATGGAGATCAAAGTCTCCTAGCAAGAATTCCAAGGTGAAATGTTAGAATTGTGGGCAGCCTGGTCATGTCTATAAAGATTGTAAAGAGGAGAAAAAGGAGAAGAAAAAAAACTCTTCTGATAATGATTCCTCTTAGAGTGATGCAAATACCTTCATTGCATCCTTGGCGAATCAAGAATCAGATGATGTCTCACTGATTGACTCAGGTGCATCTTTTCACATGACATCTCACAAAGATTGGTTCACAAAGTATGAACCATATGCTAGTGGAAAGGTTTATTTGAAAAGTGATACATATCTTGAAATTTTTGGTCGTGGAAGAGTCAAAATCCAATTTCTTGATGGAAGAATTGAAGGAATTGATGGTGTAATGAACATACCAGGTTTGGCTTGTAATCTACTTTTTGTAAGTAAGCTAAACGATGTTGGTGTGCAGGTTTCTGTCTTCAATGGTGGTGGCTACAAAATGATGATTTTTGACAGTGTTGGAAAAGGGTGCTCATATTGGTACTCTATACAAGTTGGATGCATAGGTAGTCCAATGCAATAGTGTCTCTGTAAAGTGAGATAAAGATGCTCATGAAGGGAAGGAAAAAGATGTTCCTTTAAGTGAAAAATATTTAGAGGTGAAACTAATAATAGAGAAGACCATGCTATGGCATCATAGACTCAGTCACATTGGAGAAAAATCCTTAAGGGCCTTGAAAAATAAAAACCTGGTAGAAGGGCTTGTTGATTGTAACCTTGAGTTTAATTTTTGTGAACATTGTATATATGGAAAACAACACCATGTTTCATTTTATTCTAGTCCTTATAAATCCTTGGGAATGTTGGATTATGTTTACTCTGATGTTTTTGGTTTGGTGAATGTTCCTTCATTATCGAATTCTAGCTATTATGTTTCTTTTATTGATGATTATTCGATAAGGGCATTTGTGTAGTTTCTTAAAAGTAAGTCAAAAGTGTTCAGTAAGTTAAAGAGTTTAAAAACTTGGTAGAAAATCAGAATGGTAGAAAAATTAAATGCTTAAGGACATACAATGGCAGTGAATTTTGAAAGGTATTGCAAAGACCATGGGATTAAAAGGCATAAAACTACACCTTACACTCCACAAAAAAATGGATTTGCTGAAAGGTTAAATAGGATGTTGATGGAAAAGCAAGAAGTATGTTGAGCAATGCTAGTATGGAGTAGAAGTTCTGGGTTGAGGATGTGGATACAACATGTTAATCAACCATTCACCCAATTCATCTCTTGTTGACAAAACACCTTTGGAAGTGTAGTCTATTAGGAAACTCTCTCTGAGACATATCTTTGTCTTTGGTTGTGAAGCATATGTTTATGTGCCAAATGAAAAAAGATCTGAGTTGGAGAACAGGGCTGTCAAATGTATCTTCATTGGCTATGACATTGGTGTGAAAGGATACAAGCTTTGGAATCCTATGACTGAAAATGATGTATGCAATAGAAGTGTAATATTTCATGAGTTGAAACCTTCTTCATTGGATTTGCATTCAAAGATGAAAGAAGGAAAATAAGTAGTTGAAATTCCTTGAACTCTAGATAACGAGGAACTACAAAGTGTACCTGAAGCTAAGGAGAGTTCTAGAAGCTCTAATATTTTTGAATAAGATGAACCAAAACCTTATCCTCAACCTTTGATGAGGTCTACACATGAAAGGAGACAACCTGAAAGGTATGGTTTTTCCATGTTGGATGTAAATTGTGCCTATGCTTTGATTACAAACACTAATGATACTAGGAATATGAAAGAGGCTATAGAAATGTCTAATTAAAATTCTTGGTTAGAAGCTATGAATGAGGAAATAGTGCCATTAAAAAGGAATGATGAAATTTTTATTATTGCCCTATATGTTGATGACATGTTGTTTATAGGAAATAGTAAGACTATGATTTTTGATCTAAAATATTAGTTGTCTGCAAAGTTCAAAATGAAATATTTTGGTGTAGCTAGGTATATTTTGGGGATGGAAATAAAAAGGGATAGAGGAAATAGAAATTTTTTTCTTAGCCATAGTAAGTATATCAATACTATCTTGGAGAGATTTTGTATGACTAATTACAAGCAACTAGTTGTTCTAGTGTTACAAGGAACGTAGCTATTTGTCAAAGATTTTACAAAATCTCCTACTAAGATGGAGGACATGACCACAGTGCCTTATGTAAGTGAAGTTTTTTTTTTAATGTATGCAATGGTCTAAATACAAGGCCATACATTTCCCAAGTAGTGGGAGTACTTATCTATTTTATGGAAAATCTAGGTAGACCACAGTAGGATGTTGTGAAAAGAGTTTTTAGATATTTAAAAGGTACCTCTCAGTATGCTTTGTGCTATCATGGTAATGCAGTTGGGTCACAAAGATCCATCAACATTTGAGGTTATTTGGATTATAATTGGGCAGGGGACACCGACAGTAGAAGATCCACCAGTGGATACATCTTCACATCAAATGGTGGTGCAATTAGTTGGATGAGCAAGTGGCAGACTATAGTCACTTTATCTACTACTGAAGTAGAATATATGGCAGCAACACACACCTATAAAGAAGCTATTTTGCTTAGATTTTTGTGTTCATATATTGGGTTCAATGCAAGGAAAATTACCATTTGTTGTTACAGTTAGAGTGCCATTTGTTTGGCAAAAAATCCAACTTTCCATGCAAGGACAAAACATATTGATTTGTAGTATCATTTTGTATGGGATATGGTGGAGGGTGGAAAGGCCAGTCTTGAAAAGGTTGATACTCTAGAAAAAATTACAAATGCATTAACAAAACCAGTGAACACAAACAAGTTTAGGTGGCGTGTTAGTTCAATCGGCCTTGGGGCCTACGACATTCAATAATATCAATTTTGGAGAAGCCAGTAAGCCTTCATCAAGTGGGAGCATGTTGGAATTGTGCCTCAACATACTGGCATGACTAATGGTAGCATTGCGTTCTATCTCCTTGATTGGCCAGACTTTGCTCCATTAGTGGGACATTGTTCTCTGTCCCAACGATGGTCCAATGAGTCATCACTTGGTTCTTCATTTTTGAGACTTTTCTTGATCAGTGGGACTCCAAAGGTTGTCCCCATGATGACCCGATAGTTTGGTATTGGGCGCTTGTTCTATCAGAATGACTTGGCTTTGTCAATGGGATCCTAACGTTAGTCCCAATAACAACTCGATAATGTTCCTTCATCAACAATTTTTGATGTCTTTTTTGGGACTTAGCTCCATTGCCGAGATGTGATGGTTGGTCTCAATGATGGACTAATGGCTATGGTGGGACCTGAGCTAATGGTGTAAAGGGAAGTATCATCGATATGACTATGTTCCATTGGTAGAACTTTGACTTGAGTCCCCCCAATGCCCTGATACCTAAAGATAGTTGACTGGTGGTGACATGGTGTTGAGTTGGAGGTAGTGGGGACCACTTGAAGTATTGTCGGTAGGACTTACTCATATCGGTGGGAGGAAATATGGACTCTCCCCAATGTGGAGATGGACTTGATCGATAGTGTATAGTGATAAGCTCATATTGGTGTGGCGATGAGTGATCGGTGAGACATGGTCTTTTGTCTTGTCAATACTCTGATGATTGTTTGGCTTGGCAAGTGTTACACTCATCGAGATGACTTGAATAGATCGGCGAGAGGATTGAAGTTGTCTCAACGACAACCTGATAGGGAAAATATTAAGCGACAATTAGTCTACTCTAACTGATGGGAACCAATTTTTATTCTTTCCTGCATGGGTCTAGAGTTAGAGGTTTTTTTTAGAATTCTCTCATAATGTAAAATGTTATAAATTTCTAATACATTTCTAATATCTATTGGAGAAATTTTGTAATGAGACAAGTCGAGTAGTGATTTTGTGAAAAGAGAACGAGACTGTTCATTGTTGAATAGCTACCTATATTGAGATTGGATAGACATCTGAGAGGGGGAAACTATAACTTTGTATGTGAATACTCTTCACTATAATACAAATAATTTTTCTTGGTGTGGTGGAATTTTTTCCAAAAGAGTTTTCCCATGTAAATACTAGTGTCTAAGTACTTTGTGTTGTTTTAATTTGTTCTTATCTATTCCTATTAATGTGCATCTTTGGTGTACTGTAATTTGAAATTTGAGACTTAGGTCTACATTCTCTTCTTAGAAGTGTCATTAGGAAATTGATTCCACACCTTTTCTTTCCTTATAAGTACCCTAAACCCTAAATTGTACACCTTAAATCCTAAACCCTATATCAATACCCTTGACCATATTACCCTATATGTTAAACTATCAACCCTATACCTTATACCTTATACCCTCAACCTTAAATCCAATACCCTAAACCCTATATCTTATTGTAGTGTAGAAACGTGTACCTCTTTTTTAGGAGAAAGTACAAATCACACTTATTTAGACCTATTTTGGTGACATTTTCATTAATGCATTTTAAAATCCCAATATTAGGCCCCTAATACCTCTTTATCATGTATCCAAAGGCCTATTTTACTTAATTTTATTCAATTCCTGACAACACAACCCACATTGAATAAATGGTATAGCTCAAATTAATGCCTTGACATTTAAAGAGTCCTGAAGTTTTAAGTAAGGATTGTTGGTGTAATTAATTATTTAATTACACTTTGCATAAGTTAACTTAGGTCTTGCATTTAATTTAATTAAGTCCTAGGTTGAATAATTAGATAAATCATTTAATAATGGGGTAATTCTCCCTTCCTTGTTTGTAGGAGATAAGATTTCTTCTAGAAGATGAGTTGTCCTTCTAGAACTTATCTCTATCTTTTTATCATTTCCTAGATAGGGTTCACATGTTGTCACATGTAGTGTGATTTTAACACTTGGAAACATCTTATGCATTTTAGGTTTTCACTCATGCCTATATATTCAAGGCATTTTGTACATTTGTAATCATCTCATATTCAATTTGGCATTCTTGCATCTTAATGATAGCATAATATTTCTGCCATTTCTCTCTTGTGGAAGTTATTTTTTCTTGTAGGCAATTCTAGGGGTGTTTGAGGAGTTCACCTAAACTCCTACAAAGACCCATTCACCCATGGGAAAATGGGTCCTCATTAAGTGCCTTGAGCTCAACTTGATATTCTTTTGGTGGCATTTCAATCTCCCAAATTCAAATTTCACATGTCAGCTTTCGAGATCTAATAATTGGAAAATTAGATAGGAAGCCTATAAAACTAAGTCTCACATTCATTTTACACTAGCAAGATAAGAAGAAAAGAAAAGAAATTAACATGAGATCAAGCATTCATATTCAAGAGCAAGAAGAAGCATTCAAAAGTGAAATCTTGGAGTAGCAGTTGAGTTTTTTTTACAAGTCTTCAAGCTCCTTTTCTTATCAAGATCAAGCATTGTCAAAGAATTGATGATAATTGTCTATAGAGGATCATGATGGATTCTAGGATTTAGGAGATGCACAAGACATTCAACCAAGCCTAATGACTTGTTTCCTAAGTGATTCCATCTTCTAGATCTTTCTAGTTTTAGCCTAAGAAATTTATAGTCATATTTATGAATTATTAAGGTGATTTGAGATCTCCTAAAGCATGTCTTCATCATTGTGCATGTTCATTTAGGGATCCTATTCTAACACACATAAGTAGGGATTATTTGCATTATTATTGTTAATCTTAGGCACACTTATAGTTAATATTTCACACACATTTCATGTTTAATATCTATGCTCTTCATCAAGGTTTAATTACCAAGCTTAGGGTTTGACCATGGAAAACCCCTATCCACCAACAAACAAAATTTTATGTTTTGCATATTTTTCTTAGATCCAGATCTAGGAGTGGAGATATCAAGTTACAAGGAGGAATTGTAGGTCCCAGATATCATTTTTAGATTTAGTTTTTTCTAGTAAAGTCTACTAGGACCCATTTTCCCTAGGATGAATGAGACCCTATTCATCTTGCAAAAAAACAAATTTTGAACTTAGGTGCACAGTATTTATTTATTTTTTATTTTTGGAAACTAATTTCTTTCCTTCAGTTTTATGCTAAATTATTAGATCCACTTTGTAGAGTGAATTTTGAAGCTCTTTTTGATGGAAATAGGATACCATTTAATTAAAATCCTAAACATTATTTCATATCTCCTAAGTCCTTGGAAAGTGTTCCCCAACACTAGGATTAGAAGGATATTAAATTCAAATGAAATTAACATGTAAATTGGCATTTATAATTAATTCTAAATTATAGGAATATGTGGGGATTCCCAAGAAGAGCTCCTACAAAATAGGAGCACATGGGGTGCCCACATGGAAGGTGGAACTCACCTTGAGTTCAGTTAATTTTTTTGAGAATAGATAACACTTTAGTAATGAATGTAAAGATCCTACAAGTTAGGGATTGACATAAATACATGAGTGGAGTTTAGTTTCATTCAACTATGGTTCAGCTATCTTCAATTGCATGTAGTTAGTTTTAGTTGAATGCTAGTTCACTTTAGTTGACTTGGAATGCATGACTAATGACATCAGTTGCATGATAGATAACATGTGATACACTTAGTTAAGTGGGGATGATCAATCATTCATAATGTTTGTGTGAATCAATTAAGAGATATTTTCTTGACCAACAATTAGTTAGGAGTTTAGTTTGGGGTGCCTAAATTGAGGAGACATTGGATTTGACTTCATGTTACATGATGAAACTCTACTTGCACAAAATAGGCATAATTTTTTGAGAGGAGCTTAAAGCTCTTGTAATTTTCAACTCTTTGGAGTTTACAATGTTCACAATTCTCTATTAATTCTAGCAAGTTGAAGAGAGTTTTATTAGAGTTTATTGCAGGTTGTGAAGAAGAATTGTTGAAGGCAAATGAAGCATCTCAAGCAAAGCATTGATACAGTGTTATTGTAATCTTTTTCTAAGGTTAAATAATACAAACACTATTGATTATGGTGGTGGATTTTTTTCCCTAAAGGGTTTCTCCACATATATGTTGTGTCACTTCTATCTTCTTGTCTCATTCTTCTACAATGTTCTATCCACTTTTTACAATTGGTAAAATTGATCTAAATAGATAATCATACAAAAAGAATTTGTAAGAAAGAATAATTAATTAGATTATAAATCTCATATTTTTATAAAGTATTAAGCTACGTAATCACCTCCATTTTCAACATTTGGTATTAGAGCTAACGGTTGGGTAGAGTTTGACACACCTTTCTCATAAAAGTTTGAAGGTTTTTTGGCAATAGTGGAAGCTTTTACTATTGTGTTATTGCTGACTTTATAAAAGAAGTGTGTTACAATGAGTTCTAATTCTCATTTAGATATTGAAAGATTCAATGGATCAAGTTATGAGATGTGGAAACTAAAAATGGAGGATCCCCTTGAAGAGAGAGATCAGTGGTCAGTTGTTTGTAATGAGACAAAGTCACCTACACTGATGTTAGATGAGGATTGGGCTAAGCTTGATAAAAGGAAAGAGGGACAATAAGATTGTGTCTTGTTGATGTTTTTCTCTTGAATGTTTTAGATGAAACTACCACATATAAAATGTGGAAGAGGATAGGTGATATTTATCAAACCAGAAGTCTTACTAATAAGTTGTATCTAAAAAGATAGTTGTATTCTTTAAATATGAAAGATGGTGATTTTATTGAAAACCATTTAAATTATTTTAATTTGATTCTAATTTAGTTAGCATATGTAGATGTAAAGCTAGAAGATTAACATAAGTGCATTTTTTTACGTTGTTCTTTACTAGAGTCTTGGGAGAATATAATTGTTGCATATCCTAAGATGGAAAATATAATTCCTACTCTCCTATTAGAGGAGATGAGGAGGAAGTCTAAAACGGGATCCCAAGATGCCTTGTTTGTAATAGGTAGGCCTAAGGAAATGGAATGTCTTCTTTGGAGATAATAGCACAACAAAGGTTGTGGGAAAAGGAGAGGTAAAGTTGTGTTTCAATGATGGTAGGGTTAAGACCCTTACTAATGTTTTATATATGCTAGGACTTGCTAGAAATATACTTTCTATATCTAAGTTCAATGATTCTAGAATGCATGTGACATTTGACAAAGGTGGTTGCAGATTGGTGAAAGGGAATATGGTGGCTACTAAAGGATCTCGGATTGGGACTTTGTTTAAGCTGAATAC
>VDFB02206716.1:76578-145288 GCA_007258455.2 Sequoia sempervirens | reverse complement strand
AAAATTACATTTCTACTAATCTCTTCATAGGATGAATTTGCAGCATTCATTTATGGCATTGCATGTAGATCAATTTTCATTTCAATAAATTAGCTTTGTTTATTGCATTTTACAGTCATTTAGATTAGTTTTCATTGTTGCATTGCAAGAACATGATTCATGGAGATTGGAATTCTTGCTTCTCCTCTTTGAATCTCTCGTTCCGAGACTGTATTTGCAGGGGTAACTGGGTTAATCTGAGGGCCACAATATCAATCCCTGCTCTTCTCGGATAGAGAGCTGTGAATTGATTTGCAAGGACTCATTATTGAGTATCCTCGCATGCAAGGATTCACAGAAGTATAACATATTTTCAGTTATATAATGTGAACATTGGCAACTTAAGGACACTTTGCCGTATTGTTTCCAGAATTCGTATATAGCTGGTTGAAGAAAAAAACCTTCAACTCTAGTTGCTAGTTTCGGTGGTGAGAGATCCACCCTAACTGGTTTGGTGTTTTCACATAGAAAACACACTGATTTTCACAGTTTTGGGATTTCAAGGTTTCAAAAGAATGGAGATTTTTGAGGTAAACTGATTACAGATATATCTGAGTTGTTTGGAGTGGACATTGGTTTGGTATTAAGATGTCTTTTAAGCAGATTGCAAGATGCCTAGAAATGGATGCCAATCTTCCCAAATCAAAGCACTAGTTGTTGAAGTTTTATTTCATGATTTAAAGCTAACTTATCGGGTCCTATTTACACGCCGCCTTCCCCCCCCCCCCGTCCCCTCCGGTACTTGAAAAAATTCGTTGTGGGTTTTGGTTCGGTCGTGGTTTACTGTGGGTTCGACCTGGGTTCCTCCTTGGGCCCTTGGGTTCTCTGTGGGTCCTTCACAGAAGGACCCATCGAGGAAGGACCCACAGAGAACCTGAGGGCCCAAAAAGGAACCCTGGTCGAACCCACAGAAAGAAAAATTTTGAGGCCAAAATCAGGGGTATATGGAAAAATCATTCACCTCATAGGATATCATACATCTTGTTAGCTTCACAAAATTGTGTATATGATGGATTGCAGTAAGACAAATTCTGAGGCCAAAATCAGGGGTAGAAGGATTTGTTTTCTAGTGTAAAGACTGAAAAATGGCATAGCACGTTGGTGGTGTGGCATGGGAATATTTTCTAACCTCGTCACAATTCAAAGTAGCTTGAAAATGAAATCTACATGGGATAAAAAACACAATCAACTGAAGTTCAAAGTTCTTAATTTATTTAGGGGTATTTTAAAAAGGATATCCACCTCAAGTGAACAGTCACGAGCAGATTATAGCTAAAACTTGCAGACAATGACTGAGAGTATCTGACATATGGGAGCAGATCACACAATTTAAGTATTCACAGTCAAAGGAAGACAAGATGCCATATTCTGTGATTATCACACATTCTATACTTCACTCTTGTTGTTAGATGAGAAGAAAATTTTATCTGAGACTAGAAAGCAAAGTCACAACTCAGAGAGTACATACATTAACATTGATCAATTTTGTTTAAATGGATAGGCATTCTGTTAAAACTTAAAGCTCATTTGGACAGGCTATGAAAAGTGAGTTTATTCTTAATAAGCATTGAAGCGCCTTTGAACATGCCTGTGGAAAGCCAAGATTTTCAACAGTGTACAGTGTATTTGACAAACTAATAGGCGAGCGAGGAACTCATATATTTTAAGTGTTTGATGGGCTAAAGCAAGGATATCATTAACATTTAGAAATGGATTTATCAACCAGTGAAGCAGATTTGAGAGTGAAGTTGTGCCAAGATTTTATTTTCTTCTTTTTTCTTATTTGTGATGCCTTGTCTTTTTCATAGCTGACATGGCCTTGATTCACCATGATTTTACACTTCCATGGGCAGAGCATTTTGGTGACCTCATGTGCTGAGTTCTAGGGGAAAACCCCCAATTGCCGTTCATGATCCAATTGCTGTTTACTCCTTGTTCACCTGACCCCCCAATAACCGTTTACATTTTAGTCATTACATTGTTTTAATTATGCCAATAAAAATTTACAAATTACACCAATATATGTTCACTACTGAATGTGTAGTTGACCAAAAAAATTAAAACACATTGAAAACTATTGATAACACCTTAAATTTTTGTGGTTTTTTATTGGTTGTCTAAATGAACAGGTACTGGCGAAGTAGTAAAGATGTAAGGGACGGAAGTTTAAAAACACCCTTTTTGAGCACCTTTTGCTTTACGGGTTCCAAAATTTTCTTTTTAAGGTCCTAACTCGCTTACGAAGAAGCCCAAAAAAAGAAAAGAAATCGGACCTATTTTGCACTCTACACGAATGCGCAAAGTTAGCCCTGACGGCTACTGGGGGTTTTCCCCTAGTGAACATCATCCAAATAATATATAAAATAAAAATAAAAAATATATATACTCTCGTACCCATACCCAAGAAAAAAAAAATTGTTGTACTGCTGTACCTGTACCCGTACTCAAACCGGCAACTTAGATTTAGTGATGCCAAGTCTGATTGAAGACATTCCCTGCATATCTTGGCCGTACTTGTGGAGTCTTCAGGGGTTACCACGGCCGTACAGTCCTATATAACTGCTGATGGTACTGCTGTTGCCTAGTCTTCCCAAATCAAAGCACTGGCTGTTGAAGTTTTATTTCATGATTTAAAGCTAAGTTACCGGGTCCTCCTATTTACCCTCCCCCCGTACTTGACAAAATTCGTTGTGGATTTTGGTTCACTCCTGGTTTGCTGTGGGTTCAACCTGGGTTCCTCCTTGGGCCCCTGGGTTCTCTGTGGATCCTTCACAGGACCCACAGAGAACCTGAGGGCCCAGGAAGGAACCCTGGTCGAACCCACAGAAAGAAAAATTTTGAGGCCAAAATCAGGGGTATATGGAAAAATCATTCACTAAGAATACTCATAGGATAGCATACATCTTGTTAGCTTCACAAAATTGTGAATACGATGGGTTGCAGTAAGACAAATTCTGAGGCCAAAATCAGGGGTAGAAGGATTTGTTTTCTAGTGTAAAGACTGAAAAATGGCATAGCACGTTGGTGGTGTGGCATGGGAATATTTTCTAACCTCTTTACAATTGGAAGTACCTTGAAAATGAAATCTACATGGGATAAAAAAACACAATCAGCTGGACCGCAAGTTCAAAGTTCTTAATTTATTTAGGGGGATTTTAAAAAGGATATCTACCTCGAGTGAGCAGTCATGAGCAGATTATAGCTAAAACTTGCAGACAATGACTGAGAGTATCTGACATATGGGAGCAGATCACACAATTTAAGTATTCACAGTCAAAGGAAGATAAAAAGATGCCATATTCTGTGATTATCACACATTCTATACTTCACTCTTGTTGTCAGATGAGAAGAAAATTTCATCTGAGACTGGAAAGCAAAGTCACAACTCAGAGAGTACATGCATTAACATTGATCAATTTTGTTTAAATGGATAGGCATTCTGTTAAAACTTAAAACTCATTTGGACAGGCTATGAAAAGTGAGTTTATTCTTAATAAGCATTGAAGCACCTTTGAACAGGCTTGTGGAAAGCCAAGATTTTCAACAGTGTACAGTGTATTTGACAAACTAATAGGAGAGCGAGGAACTCATATATTTTAAGTGTTTGATGGGCTAAAGCAAGGATATCATTAACATTTAGAAATGGATTTATCAACCAGTGAGGCAGATTTGAGAGAGAAGTTGTGCCAGGATTTTATTTTCTTCTTTTTTCTTATTTGTGACGCCTTGTCTCTTTCATAGCTGAGATGGCCTTGATTCACCATGATTTTACACTTCCATGGGCAGAGCATTTTGGACATGGTGGAGTAGTGATTTTATCAGAGTTATATGTATCTATTTTGTATCAGCTCTTTGTTTAAACTCTGTTATCAATATCAATACCTATTACAGCAGTGCATCATCTTTTGGCATGTTTATGTTGTTGATTTCATATTGGCAAAAAATAAATTAAAAAATCAGGAGGTATTATTACATTTTCATATCAGATTTGTTAACCACTAATCAATGTAGAAAATTATAGGAATTTGTTTTAATGTGAACTACTTGTGCCCATAACATTTTGATGTAGAGAGATGCATTGCTATTGCATATTCATTTTAACCAAATCAACAAAATATCAAGTAACAAGGTTCATAATATATCCAGATGCATACCATTCTTACAAAAAATGAATGGTGGTCATACTTAATGAGGCAGGGGAGGAAAGTCAATGACATTGCTAAAGTAAACCAAAATACATACACCAATATGAAACATTCTATAGAAGAATGGTAGCACAGTTCTTAATATCATAAATTGTGTATTTACAACCAAGAGATTGTGGAATTAGCCATCTCTCTCAATGAAGGTCCCTAAAATATCTGTCGTGAGGGATTGCATTACAACTAGCCATCTCTCTCAATGGTAGCACAGTTCTTAATATCATAAATTGTGTATTTACAACAAAGAGATTGTGGAATTAGCCATCTCTCTATGAGGGTCCCTAAAATATCCTTGTGGCACTGCCATGTGTCACAAGGAGTTTACTTGCATTGATCAATACATAAAACTCAATTTCAATTTATACTTGATAGTTTGTCACTATTATAAATATTCAATTTACTCACAATGGTTGATCATTTTAGTAATTTAATTATATGTGCTTTGAGAATGTTCATTGTGTATATGCACCATGACCCTAAATTCTCTCTCACACACATTATTTTTCTTTCTTATTTATTTATTTTCATTTAACTGCCTCATCCCTTAAGCATTCCCCTGGACCATCAGGAGTTTGCTTGCATCGATCAATATATAGTAATATAAATATAATTTCAATTACACTGAATAGTTCATTGATATAACTTCAAATTCAATTTACTTGTAACGGTTGGTCATCTTAATGATTTAGTGATATATCTGTAATGTCACCCATCCATCTAGATTAACAACCATAATTTCATTGTTCAATTCTTGCGTACAAGAGGCTTAAACTATAATCATGAAAATATGATTGGTTGTTTCATAACGGAGCTTGAATCCTAACTATCATTAGGAACATGATTCAATGTTTAAAACTGTTTGGTGACACAAAACGAAAAGTAGCCTGTAATTAGACCATGTTTGCCAAAATGTAAAGACCTATTTGATAACAGAAAATGAAAATGGCTCACTGTTAGATGCGTGCAATGATGCATTACAGACTTGTATATAGGCCATAGGAGAGTTGCCAAGATCCAGATCGCATGATCAGTTTAGTAATAGAGGAAATAACTGTGAAAATTGTAGAATACTTAAATACTGTAACTTTGAGAGTCTGTGAAACTCTGCAAACTCACGAAGTTCCAGGCTGAGCCAACAGTATGGTTTCTTATTTTTCTTTTAAGCATTTTTTTTGGTTCTTGTATAGTGACGGAAAAGGGGCGTCCTGATTGTTGAATTTAGAACCAGAAATGAAAGCAAACAGAAAATGAACACAAGGAACAAAAGAACACAGAATTTATTCTGGGAAAACCCTCCTCTTGAGGGAGAAAAACCCAGCCACAAATGAATCTCTCTTATATTAAATGAAGTAGCAGCAAAACAGCTTACAACTTGACTTACAGAAGAATAGTATCTCTCATAGATACATGCATACAGACAACTCTGTTTTCTTCATTGATATTAATCTGATCTTCACAATAACCTGCTGTAAAAATGGCGAACTTCTCCTTGAAAGAACGACTTGACTTGAAAACAAGAATCCAAAACTTTTAATAAGGAATCGTCTCTCTTCTTTTATAAGCAAAGAAGAGGTTACATTTTGCATGCAAAAGAGGACGCACAAGATGCATTACAAATACCTATTTTAAGGAGGCGTTTCAAGTGACTATTTAAAGATTCTCATGCATGTCAGAAATGCAGATTCTTGGGCTTCGGCCCGCGCCCGCACGGTCAGCGGAGGAGGCTTAAGTCTCGGGTTTGCTCCCCGAGGTCTTGGGTTCGACTCCGAGGGCTTGATTCAACCGATGCACTGGTCTAGCGGGAGGGTGGGTGCATCTCTAGGGGATTAGTCTCGCCCCAGCTCGCCTCAGGTACCCAAGATATGGGCTGCTGGGCGCTGGGCTGGGCCGCGGGGATACCCCTGGGTAATTAAAAAAAAAAAAAAAAGAAGAAATGCAGATTCTCCTGCATGTCAGTTACGTCTATTATGAAATGTTCTTCTGCATGACAGTCACGCCTATTAAGGAAGATTCACATGCTGCTAGAAGATACCTCCTGCAGCTACCGAAACATTAACACTGATGTCCCCAGATATCACAGGGATGTTGGGGATGCCACGAGATTCCCAATACATATCTGCAGAAGGGGCATATCCAGGAAATGTCCTGAGGTATGGCAAGACATCCTGAGGATGTTCACTAAAATTTTGACGGATAGGAGATGAGAAGTGGATATTCCCCGGACAGGGAAACTTGGGTAAAAACCCAGTGATGCCTGCACGGATTCCACTGAAAAAAATGATAATTAAAATTAATAATTCTAATTTTCATTTGCAGTATTCATTTGTTTAGCAGAAGCTTCTTCATGCATTTGGTAATGTGTTTAATCTATCAAAGATCTCAAGTTCGTTGAATCATAAGCAATTTCTCAAATAGGCTATCTGCTAGGTGTAACATGGTGATCAGTCCATTAATATGTAGAAGTTTGCAGTTTGTTCCAGCATTTTGAGAGTATTTCCAGTTTCGATTCATCTGTTATTGCTGTTATTCTGAATTGGAATATCCAATTTATTTTCACATAAAGTTTTTAATTTGCTGAGACCAAGCCTGAAATGGGCGTGCTTGGTGTGAGTCCCAAAATTATGTTAAAACCCGTTTATTAATTATGACTTCCAAGTTCCAACTAATAATGTTTTGTGATGTTGTCCAATTGCTGATGAAATGCAAGAACCTACTGTCTGGTTTACCTATTTTTATATATTCTTTGAAAAACTTAAAATGACATCCAAACTGACTTGTGCGTTCTACATGGTACGACGTGAAACACAAAATTACAACTTTTGGAAAAGTTTGGGGGCTGAAAACTTGTTTGCTGGACATTATGTGTAACTGTTCACTCCTTTCTGTGGCATAGTTCCCACTACAAGCATATTGAATAGAAAATTTTATGACTTTCAGATGGAGAAAAACTTGTAGCTATTCTAAATTCATCAATTACATCAAACTGAATGACTGTTACGAAAGCAATTAGAAGCTCACTTAAAGATTTTGGCAATTGCCGTGCATACCTTGCTTGAGGAACAACTACACAAAGTGACAAAATACATGGCAGAGGGAGTAACGACATTGCTTGTTGAATATGGTGCCTCCAGGAATGTTAAATACTCATAGCAACGCCTGGATGAGAAGAGCTGCCCCCCTTTTGCCAAAGATTGGATTTGTTGTGCTTTTTGAGTTCCCAATCTTACTTTCTCAATACAAAATTAACTTTTGGTTGAGCTCTTAGTGCAGTTGGGGGAATTAGAGATGGCATTTTCATAAATTGACCAGAGTGTTTCAGATTCAGGATGCCCTTTTATAATCCTGCTAACAAATCTTGCCTCTGTCATTATCAATACAGTCCAAAGGGAAAGGCCGAGAACATTCATGTATTTAATTTTCTGCCAAACTAGAAACCTGGGCCTCAAAGTCTTTTCCAAACTGCTTTGCAACACAGACGGATGCTTCACTACATAATTTGTAGGGAACTCCATGGTATTAACTATAAAGTTCATCTTTTCACTAATACTTTCCTCGGAGCGAGAAAGGACTAGAGGGGCAGCTCCAAGTAGTTGCCAGGTTTCTTCTGCCGAGAGCCCGCAGAGCTTGAGATTCTCTATCTTGGCCTCTAACGTTTCCATGCGGCTAACAGCCACTCTACTTACAACATATTTGAACATTTTCCTTTCCTTGTCAGCGCCAATCTTGTGAATGAGATCAACGTGCGCAGGCGTAAGAGAAGTGAGAGACAGAACGCGTGGATCTAACATTAAGAATCTGGAGAGCCCAGTCCCACGAAAACCCCATCCCTCCCAGAAAGCAACCGAGGGCTTCAGGGTCTTCTCCAAATTATAACTGAGAATACGTGGTGATCTTAATGTGGCTTTAACGAGCAGATCTTCGGACTGAAATACATTCTTCAGAAACTCTAGCATGGGAAGAAGTTTACTCTCGAGGGTAAGGTCCAATATGCGGGGACTCGAAGTCAAAAGCTTCGTGAGAGCTTGACCCTCGAAACCGAAACCTTCCAGTAGTTTGATCTTGGGCTCCAATTTTCTTTCTGGACTTAAGCAGATAACTTTGGGGCGACTCCTCATAATATTGGCAATTTGGACTTTAGTGCAGCCGTATTTGTTCAACATATGAATAAACTGTTCCACATCGTGCAGGGTTTGAAGCTTCTGCAATCTGGGGTTGGCTTTGAACATCCGAGTGATGTCGGCCACAGACATGTTGAATTCGGAGGCGGCAAAGTGTGAAAAGAGGCTCTGCGAATGAGCATTGGTAATGGCAAGGGTTGAGAACACGTTGCGAAAATGGAATGGGTTCATAACAGTCAGTCTGCTCCAAAACTTGCAGTTCATGGTCGAATTACAAGATAGGCCAGGTTTCCTGGAAATAAACTGAGGTTTGTGATCATTCAGTTTTCTTTAAAGAAAGAGGATGGAAACAGGTTATAAAATTTTATTTATTTATTTTGGTTAGAGGTTAATTGACTATTTGATCTATAAGTAATAGCTAACTTTGTATAGGTTATAATCTTGAATTTCTTTTTTCTTGTGTTTTTTCCTCATCATTAAGATTTGATTTTCTAGTTTCTTTAAGAGCAATTCAATTTCATTAATAGATCAAGGTTATTGAATTGTTTTATTTTTTAAATTAAGAGAAATTTATGAGTTAGTTTTTTTATGTTGATGGATTTGTTTTAATTTTTACGTTTTTGATTAGAGGTAAAAGCGGGTTTTGAAGGGGCCCGGAACCCTATACAAGGAAAGCAAGCTGTAAATAATATAAACCATAGACCATCAGCAGCCCCACAACAGCTTTCAAAAGATTAACACGACTACACACGCTGCAACAAACAAATAAGCAAGGGTCTAAAACCCTTTTTACAACCTAGTTTTAACCGGGACCAAAAACCCCTAGATACCCAAAGACTTTGCTTGCATTAGCTAGGCATCAACAAACCAACTACTCATGGGAGACACCAATGAGCCCAGAAGGATAACCAACTTAATGGTATAGGATACCATAAACCTCCTAATCAAAAACCCCAACAGCTCCAACGACCCATCTTAATAAGGGAGTTAGAAAGCACATCGACCCACTCGAGACAAAGCCACCTGTCTAACTAGGAAGCCAACTCCACAACCACCTCAATAGGAGGGAGCTCCCCTCTATAGGAGAGAGTATCATGACCAACATGGCCACTACTGCCTAAAGACTCAAGCACCCTCAACCTCCACCTCTGTAGGAGAAGCGTCCACCTTGACAGGAACAACAACTAAGGAAGCAAGAGACAAGCACCTCCCAGCTCCACCTCTATAGGAGTTGAATCCACCTCCATACGATCTGAGAAGAAGGCCAACACAACAACAAAGCAATCAACCATAACACCCTTTGACAACCATTGCACCAAAGGCATATACCATGCAGCCTACAACAAGTAAGAAGACTCCAGAGAAACCCAGGTAGCTAATAGCATCTCCACACCGGTAGCCACAAACCCTAGAAAAAACATAAACTTGAAAGAACATCCAGGGTTCAAAAACACACCCAAACACTTAGCCATAAAGAACAAGGCCAAAGAGGGCACAACAACAAAAAGAAACACAAGCCACAAGGCCACCACAGACAGAGTCCCAGTCTCAACATGAACGAGAACAACCAACCCCCAAGAGGAGCAGGCCCCCCCCAACAAGATAGAAATAAGGAGAAGGCCTAACAAGAAAGGACACCTAGCCACCCTAACACGTCGGTCAAAGCCAAAGAAAGGCCAGAACTCCACACCACCATCCAGAAGGAGAAACCCCCACTCCACAAAGGAACAAGATGAACTAAAAACATTTTGAGAACAAAAACTCCCAAAAGAGAGCCACTAGAGCAGGTAGAAGCATAGGACAACCAAGAAGAAGTGAGAAGCAGAACAGGCCACAACAAAACTCCCCCAAGCCATCCTACTATGCCGTGTAGAACCATAAATAAGCCCATTCTTCAACCCAAAATCCACAAGGAAACCCACACACACCCACACCCCCTGTAAGGAACAACAAAGCAGGAAGGGAAAACACACAACACCAAATAACACAAAAGGCAGTAGATTTTCCCACCAGCACCTAGCACCATCCACCACAACATCAACAGAAGCAACCACAGAGAAGGCCACTCCTGCTATGTTGAACAAGGATAGTAGTAGAGTAGAATTTTTCACCTCCTAGAACAAAGACCACTCCACAGTCGACAACCTCGGTAGAAAACAAACTGCAGCCATCAGCAGAGACCCCATCCAGCGCACCTCTCAAGTGCACCAACAAGGGAAGAGGAAACCCAAAAGAAGACTCCAGCAGCTCCAAAGCTAGAGACCTAGCTCCATCCACCGTAGTTTCCACAAACACATCCACATCATCTGCAAAAACACCTCCATGGCTGACCCAAACAAGCAACCAACATGCTCCATCTAGTCCCCCTCATCATCGTCGCCAACATCTGCATCCTCTACAGATTTCAAACCTCCTTCTCCCGCTACATCATCGCTACCATTACTCTTAAGCCTCTGTTTTATTTTTTATGTTAATATTTATTGTATAATTAAATATGTATATAATCTTTAAAAATCTAATATATTAATGTTCAATCAAGAGGAAAATGGAAGTGACAAAAGAGCATAGCAAGCAATTAAAGCGTTGTGTAAAGAAAAAAAAATAGTAGGGCAACATGGACATTGAAGGGAATTCATGAGCTAAAAATTAGGCATTCGACAATAACTTTCAATTGCCCCATGAAATCGTAGTTGAGCTTGCAACCATTGTTGATGGTGATGCAAAGGAATTATCTAAAACAACATTGATTGACAAATTTATTGAGGCAAAACTGGCAAGAAATATGATTAGTGATTTGGGTGGTGACACATTGGAAAGTTGATCCTATAGTAAATATCCTCCCTAAGGGTTTTTTCGTGGTTGTGCTTGAATTTGAGGCTAACAGAGAGATTATTCTAAAGGGGGAACCTTATAAGTTTGGCGACTACTACTTGTGCTTGCAAAAGTGGACACATACTTTAACTCTTTAAAAACATCTCTGGTAGAAGGACGAATTTGGATCCATTTGTACAAATTTCCCTTCAAATATTGGTCAAATGAGAGCTTATCAAAAATCAAAGATAGCATTGGAAGGATTTGAAGGTGGATCTATAAAACGAGGAAACCTAGTTTACGCCATAATCAAAATAATATCAATCTATGAAATTTGGATACGATCAAATTACGAACCACAGTTGGGGTATGGCTTCAACAATTGTTTGTGGAAAACTCTTATTGCTTTCAATGTAAAAGAAAGGATCATTTTGAAGCATCATGCCAATGACCACTTCCATAAGGTAAAGAAACAACAGGTACCAGTTGATACCTCTAATTGAAAAATTGAAAAGGATTCTCCTAAATCAAAAGATGTAAACCCTATATTTGTGCTTAATACTCCACATCCAACAAATTTGAGTGACTAGAATGAAATGAATTCAAAGGAAAAGCAAACAAGGATTCAATCCCCAACAAAAGTGATTGTCTCATACATGGAGAAAGGGGAAACAAGCAAACAACATGTAAGTGACCTTAGATTCCAAGGATGAAGAAACAATGGATGAATTGGACATGGTTGGTCCATGAAGGATCTGTCAATTGGCATCCAAACTACTTAACTGTGATCTCCATCTCTCTGCTTCCAAGCGTAAATAAAAGTCAACTAAACAAAAGCGGGAAAGAGAAGCTATTTGCATTGAACAAGCTTTGATCAATTCATATCTATTAAGATCCAAGGGAGGAATCCCCTCCCTTGGAGGACAACAAAGATTATTATATGGAATGGTAGGGGCATAAATGCCCCTTAAAAAAGGTGTATAATCAAACTCCATCTAAATAACTAGTTGATTGAAATAGTGATGTTGCAAGAGACAAAATTAAACGAATCAGAAGTAATTATATTCATGAAACATTGTAAAGGGTGGGTTGGCTTATTCACATAAGCTATGGGTGCATTTGGGGGCCTTAACTTGATGTGGAAACTAGATAAAGTATCTATGAATCTAATTGACTCAAAATCCAATTGGCAATCTGCAACGGTATTAGTTTATTTTCTAATTTGAACTTTTGTATGTTTAATGTGCATGGTCCCTCCAAGCCTGTGGATTAAAAAACTTTGTTGAATGAATTATCAAAACAAATTCGCAAGATAGATTAAGGAGATTATTTGGTTGGCGGTGACTTCAATTCCATAATAGATGCATCAGGGAAGATGGGTGGAATTGGGAGAATGGACCCCAATCTTAGAAAGACTTTGTCGATTTTATAAATCAAAACAATCTCATTGACATTGTGTCAACCAATGGTTCATTTGCCTAGAATTATTGTCGCTTAGGTTTCACAAGTATTTAGCAGAAAGATTGGATCACTTCTTATTATTTGCAAGTTGGCTTCACTATCTAATCCTCCCCACTTCAAATATCAAACCCATCTCAATGTCTGACCATTTTCTTATTGATATATGCATGCAAGAAGATCACCCACCACCGAAAAGTCATTTCCGAATCGAAAAGATGTGGCTTAGAAGTGAGGATCTTATGGGGCCATTACAAACTTGGTAGACATAACAATAAAACCTAAATGGAACTCAAATGTTTATCTTCAATAAGAACTCCAGTATGCAAAGGAAAAACTAAGAGTATGGAACATAATGACCTTCAAATATATTTTCCAGGAGAAAGAAAGAATTGAACAAGAGCTAAAATTCTTGAATGAAAATGTAATTGTAACTGGGATGTCTCAAGAGGAATGCAATAAAGAAAAAACATTGATGGTGAAATATATTAAAATCTTGGCAAGGGAAAATTTGTATTGGCGCTCAAAATCATGGGAAACATGGTTGGAGGATGGAGATTTAAATACAAAATTCTTCAACAACTCTATGAAAATCAGAAGAAGTCGCAATAGGGTTTCCCAAATTACCACAAATAATGGGAGGATTTTGATAGGCAATGAGGCAATCTAGTAGGAAGGGGTTAAATTTTTCCATGATATCTTTAAGGGCATTGGTGAGGCTAAGTGCTACACAATTGTTTCTTGGAAAAGATTCCAGCAATCATAATTGAGGCAAACAATGAAATGTTGGTTTTTCTTGCCTTAGTTAATGAAGCTAGGGCAACTCTCTTCCAAATGCATCTAGATAAAGGTCCTTGGCCCATATGGCTTTCTGGCCTCCTTTTATCAAGCATGTTGGAGTTTCATGAGTTCGGATATACATAAGGTTGTATAAGAATCATGAAAATCAAGCAAAATTCTCAAAGAGTTGAATAATACAAATATTTCTCTAATCCCAAAAATAGAAGATAGCACAAGGTTTTCAAATTTCAAGCCAATATCACTAAGCAACACGATGTACAAATTCATCTCAAAGGTGATGGAAAAATTCTTTAAAAGTCTTCTTCACGATTTGATTTCATGGGAACAAAGTGGCTTCATTCTAGGAAGGAACATAGTTGATAGGATTATCATTGTAAATGGAGCAATCCATTCCATCAAAAGACAAAATTTGAAAAGTATGTTACTGAAGTTGGACATAAGCAAGGCCTATGATAGATTCAATTGGAGATTCCTAATTTAGTCTTGGAAAATTCGGGTTTGATAAAAAAAATGGATGAAGTGGATTTTTGCATGCATAGCTACCCCACGCTATTCCATTTTAATCAAAGGAACTCTATGCAACCTCTCTAAGAGTTCTCAAGGAAACAGGCAAGGCAATATGCTCCCCCCCTCTCTATTTCTAATTATGGCAGATGTGTTGAGTAGATATATCACCCATAAAGTTTTTGGTTAATGGAAAGGGGCCTCAATATCCAATAATGTTTTATCTTTAATCCACCAACTCTGTGTAGATGATACTCGCTTATATGGGATACCAACTATAGGGGAAATTGAATTATAAAGGAAGCCTTGCATGACTATACAAAATTTTCTGGACAATCCATAAACAAGGACAAGTCAAGAATATATTTCTTCAATACAAAGAGATCCACTCAACATAAAATTTCCACTGTCCTTGGTGTCACCATTGACTCATTGCCAAGCCAGTAACTTGGAATACCAGTTTTCAACAGCCATATTAGATTTGGTATCTAGTTTGAAGCATTTGAAAAATGTAGGCATAAATCCAAATCATGGAAAGGATGGTGGCTAACCTTGGCAGGAAGAATAACTATGATAAAAGTGATTCTCACTGTCATCCATATCTACATGATTTTGTGCATTGGTTTAATTGCAAAATGGAAGGAGAGTTTAACAAAATCCAAAAAAGGTTTATGCAGGGGGGCTTAGATGAAATGAACTAAATCCCATTAATTGCATGGGATAAAGTGAAACAAGGTAAGAAAGTTGGTGGGGCAACTATTCGAGATATCTAGAAGAAAATTCTAGCATTAGGGGCAAAACTAATATGGAAGGCATTTGAGAATCCATACTCAACTTGGAGCAAAAGCTTTAGGACAAAGTATTTGGACAATGATGAACCAAAAATAATTCTCACTATTTCCAATTCCCTAAATGGCTCACAAATTTGGAACTTCATGATGAAATCTAGACTAATCATAATAGAGCATCTAATGTGGAGGGTTAATAATGAGGCGACGACTTCATTTTGGCAAAAAATTTGGAACATGTATCTTGTGTTGGTTGATATCCCAATATTGGAAGAGGGCATCCAAACAATGATTGAAAGATATGGGATCAAAGTAAGAGATTACATGCTAATCTCCAATACATGTTGTGGCCTAACATTTTCTTGGAAATCCTTTAATCACATCTCATACCAATTCTACGACATCAGGAAAGAGATCTCTCAAAAAGGATGATGATTTTGTTAGACAAAGATGACACCATTATGTGGAGTGGTGCCAAGTCAAGGAAGTACTCCACAAAGCTTGGCTATGAAATCCATGAGAGATAGACACACATAAGATGTTAATTAGACAACAGATGTTTGTTGGGGTCCCAACATCTTGCCTAAATTGGGAGCATTTACATGGGTCACTCTCCATAACAGAATACTAACTGAGGATAGGCTACAATGAGTAGGATTCTTGGGGCCCCATCAATGCCCAATGTGTAATAAAAATGATGAATACATTGATCATTTTTTGCTACAATGTGATACAATGATTGAATACTAGTCCCTTTTCATACAAAAACTACGATGGCATGGTCCATCCCATCAACCTTAACATCACTCTTTCAATGTTGGTTGAGACTATATAAAGGATCATTATGGTTTGGTATGTGGTTTGTTGCTCTATCATTAATCATATGGCAATGGAAAGAATGAAATGCCAAAATTTTCAAGAACAAAGCCTCCTTGACAATGTCACTAATCAATAAAATTAAAGTTGCAATAAGCAAATTCTAGAACAAGAGAGCACATAAGAAATGAAGATGGAGTTTTTCTCTTTGTGATAAAAATATTTTATCTAATTGGCCACTTTTGGTGGTGCCAACCAATTTTTGTGGCAACAATGCTCCTAGAAAAACTAAGAGGAAAACAATAAAATGGTCCCTTCCACCTCCTGAGAGATTAAAACTTAATTTTGATGGGGTTGCATGAGACAACATGAGGCTTCTTGTGTTGGGTTCATATGTAGGAATGATAGAGGGATAATTCATTGGGGAGGTGTTGTCAAAATGCAAAATGGCACCAATAATGAGGTTGAATTTGCTACACTCTATGAAGACCTACATCTATGTGTGAGCAAGGGAATTAAAGTAATTGGCATAGATGGGGAATCCATGAATGTTGTATGTACCATAGAACCTATGAAGGCTTAATGATGGAGATTATCCATGTGGGTGGACCAAGTACACACACTTCTGAACAAGCTAGAAGAACACTCTATTAAACACACATATCAGGAGGCTAATAAGGTTGCAGGCAACTTGTCCAACTTGGCGATCGACCAAACTAACCATTTCAAGATTTCAAGCAACCTCAATGAATGGGGAGAGTTAAAGGAAATAGTAAGTACAATTTTGGAAGTAGAAATTGGTGCTCAAAGAGAACATTCGAAGATTTGTTTGGGCACATTTGACTGTTGAGCACATCCAAGTATCGAAAGAGGAAAGAAATGAGTCTAAAATGGAGCCCATTTGGCTGTCAAGCTGTGTTTGTCTTTGTGAGCAAGAGGAGTTAGTTGTCTGTGCAATTTTGCAAGCTTTTCATTATTGAAAACAATGAGGTGGGAGAAGAGATTAAGGAAGTCATAGGGATCCAAAAGCTAACTGTTGCCTCTATTTCACCTATAGTTAAATCAGGCAAGATAATCAAATGTTAGATCTTTAGAGGCCAGTGGGACGTTCACACAAGGGCAAAGACTCTACATCTGTTGCTAGGTCATGGGGAACTCAATGGGAGAAGCCACCTTGGGAAGATTCGGCATGAAAATCATCCAAGGAGAAAGTTGACAAGACTCTCCTACTATCTGGCCGACTGACTGTTCGATTTATTCCATCCTGAATAGGTCGCTGAGACCTAGTTTCTGTCATGTCAAACGAGCCTACAGGGCCTATTGCTATAACGGAGAGGGTTCGGTATGACCTCTTATCGCGTGGATTTCCTTGGCTGATAGGCCATTCAATCGTCACTCACCAAGACTCTCGGCGACCACAGGCTTCAGGGAGACTTACAACGCTTGGTGAGGAGTCTCAGTGAGGTTTTCTTGTCTCGCCGACTGAAGAAACACAGGTTCCCTTTGGCATGAGTTGCGGCGTTAGTGTATGGTCATAGCGAGTTCTCTTAGTCTCACCGACAGTATGCAAAATGGTTTTCTTTTGGCATGAGTTCACTTTTGTCTCATCAATCGGCGACATACAAGGTGTTATCGGAAAGAGTCTTACCGAAGAGGTAGAGTCACAATAGGACGAATGCTCTGGACATAGGTTGAAGCCTTTGGCAGGATGTCTTACCGAAGTGTGAATGTCTCAGCAACAGGAGCAAACATCGGGATAGTAGGATGCATTCAGTATGAGTCTGGTCGACAGGCCAATGTCTTACCGACTGGAAGGATGTGCTCATCGGTGTAGGTTGGGGCGATCACCGTAAGGTCTCGGCGAGTGACCTTCGGTCTCGTTGATGGAAAATATGAAGGATCCTTGTTGGCGTAACAGTTGCCTTGTTCGGCGACTCAAAATGCATTGAGATTTCTTGGTGTAGCAAGAGCAGTCTATGTGAGGTCTCCCCGACAGATGGAAGCTACAGCGACACACTTGGGACAGGTAAATTCATCGGTGGGAGATACATTATGTCTCAGCGACCTAGGAGTAGTTGAGATCTTTCTGAACAATAGGGTGCATTCTATAGGATGTCTTGTCGATAGTGGAATGTCACAGCGATGGAAAACAGATGGACTCGTTGGCAAGATAAAGCATGGGGTCTCGACGAAATATTTTGCCGAGATGAAGAGGTTGTGCCCACACCAAGGGAAAGCAAACGCATCATCGGGCAGGATGGAGGCTATCGCCATAAGATCTGGCTGACAGGAAGTCTCCTCGGCACATAGAAAAAAGGACCCTCGGTATGTCTAAGGGATCTCACTGAGATGTCTCAACAACGATAAGAGGTCTCCCCAAAACGAGGGGCCTTCAACATAACATTTGAAGTTGCCAAGAGCTCTTCCCGATCGGCAGGAGTCTCAGCGAAGGAAAATAAGAGCTCGGATAGAATGAGGATGGGGTCGGCAGGAAGTCTTGCCGACCAAGCAGGAGCTCTCCGAACTCGAAGTGAAATTTCGGCAAAGCAGGGAGACTTTGATATAGAGTCTCGGCGATGGAGTGTGTCTCGGCGACAAAAGCAGATGCCGATATGATAGAAGAGAACTCGGTATGACTGTGGGGCTTTCAGCAGGATGTCTTACCGACCATGGGTGGTCTCAGCGACAAAAAGGATAAACAGTGTCTTGTCGATGGTTCCAGTAGAATCGGTATGATTCTTTGGGCTCGCTAGGAGCTCTCAACGATGGCTCCATGCTATGCCGATACTTGCAAAAATATTTAACCACATCGGGGAGACACGATCAGTGTCTCACTGATATGCGGTTCAACAGGGGAAGTTTTGACCACCTGAGGGAGCTACATGGATTTCACTCAGCCAATCAGAGAGATCTGAGGGTAAACCATGGCAGTTTAAAGAACATCAACAAGGTGAAGGGCGACATGTATTTGTTGCAGGCTCAGAGCATTCAAGGTGCAGCTGAAGTAGCTCAACCGGACACGATCGATCAAATGAATGTGGTAGCTGAAGAATATCTGAGGAAAGCTTCTACGAGGGTAACTCTTCACCGACACATGCAGTAGGGACACACAAGCTTTAGCATTAACTTCATCCAAAAGATCTGAGGGTAGATCTTTCTGAGCTCCGATATTTTTTGTAAGCCCTAATGGGCCGATATTAGTCTGTATATAAGGCATTTTTTGCCTTTTTTTTAAAGTAGTTTTGATTGCACACTCTGAAGAGTTAGTGATTTTCAATCAATCCTTTCCCAGTCAATGTATGTTTTATGTAACTCAACTGGAATCTTGAATACAACACAAAATTTACCTTGGAAGTTCATGTTCATGTTTGTATTGATCCTCATTTCTGTATCTTTCCTTCGTACATGCAAATCTATAACTATGTTTTCACATTTATGCATTTATGTCTCAAGGTTGTGAAATTGATCTTTCCTTCCCATGATGTATGCGTGGGCCAAACCTGTTAGGACTAAAGCATTAAGTCTGAAAGAAGTTGCTTTGAGAATAGCAATTAGGCTTTCAAGTGTATGTTCTTCCTATGTTCATTTCATGATTTCTCATTAATACGGTGTATCACCATAGGTTTAGTTTCATTTTTATGTATCTCTTTCCTCTTTCCTCTCAAAGAAGCAGTAGTTTAGGTGATACCCAAAGGAAGCCGGCCTTCTCCGGAGGTTCACTTCAATCATAGGTGACCCACAGCCTTGGAGTGATCCCATGTTGCTCTAGAATGCTCAGTTTCTTGTAAACTTTGCACAGGGGGCAATTCTAGGTGACAACAGTTTCTCGCATGCCTGGTGGGACAATGAACTAGATTAAATTGTTGGTTTAGTATGCAACCAGTGAGCTTTAGGCTTTATAAAAGTCCTTTGGCATACTTGGCGACTCCACAAAGAGGAAGAACTCTAGAAATTCACGCCTTCTATAGTATATGAAAAGAGTTCGAACAAGAAGCAACTCAGTCCCTTTTGAATACTTGCAGCTGTCATCACCAAGAAGACAAGGCAGAGTTGAGGAAAGGTGGAGAACAACAATCATCCATTCTAGAAGAACTCAGTCCACTCCTCCACCTGTAAGGTCTCAGTTCGTTGCACCAACAAATCCACATCAGATACCTTCAATGGCCGCTCCAAGGAATCAACCCTTTGTTGCTTTCAACGGAGGGAGTCCTTTGAACTTGGTGCAATAGAATGATATTCCAATGGTAGCCTTGAAGAGTCTGCCAATTTTCATAGGAGAAGATAAAACTACTCCCATTGAACATTTGAGAGATGTGGCTTCGTTATGCGGAGTGCACCACATAACCGAAGAGGATGTTGCAGTGAGATTGCTAGCTGCTTCACTGAAAGGAAGAGCTGTGTAGTGGTACAAGAGCCTACCAGTTAGTTCAATTGCAACATGGGACGATTTTGGAGAAAAATTGCATAAGCAATTCCAAGACAGGTTTGACAACTTGTCTCTATTGGAGAAACTGACTACAATTAAGAGGGCTCCACAAGAGCAGATGAACGACTTCAACTTTATATTTCAAATAACTTGGGATAGAATCCCTGCAACGGTGAGGCCACCTCCAGAGTATGCATTCCTATACTTTTTGAGAGCTCTGAACAGTGATATAACTGTCATGATATAGTCAATGGGAGGAGTGTCTCTACCGGATGCCTTTGAAATAGCTATTAGAGCTGAAAACAACTTAATACAAGCTGGTAAGCTTGCTCCCAGGCCACCAATGCCAATATTTCCAAAAATTCATGCAAACATCTCTTTGCAAATACCTCCTTTCACACCTCTATCAGCTGTACCAACGCTACTAGCTGTTGTTCCAACCAGTGACAAGTAGGAAAGTGTTGCTTCAAGCTCATCAAATGAATTACAAGAGATCAAAAGTCTTTTATAAACTTTTGGTAATAAGTTGGTGAACTTGGAAAAGAAACAGACCCATTCCAAGCTTTACCAACAGCAAAATCAGGCCTCAAGTCAGCCTTTTCAAAGTCAACAACAACAATTCCAAGGGAATATACAACATTATCAGGGCAATTATCAGGGCCCAAGATAGAGTGTGAACACAAGACCTTTTTAGGCCTATGCTCCAGCACCTGTTAGTGCAATCAGGGACCTAGTTCCCACTCAAAACAACTTAGCAGCTGAGTATGAGTAGTGCTACCCTTGTAACCAGCCTCATAATCAAGCCACTTGTTCAAATGGACTCATCAATCAAGCACTGATGGTACAAAATGCTTCAGGTTCACAGCAGAGTGCATGCAATGACGCATCTTCACAACATCAGGACCAATTCAGCAATGATACAACCCTACTTAATTGGCAAGGTTAAGAATTATGTGGGTTGAATGAGGATAGCTCTGCAGTTGCAGCTAATACCAAGGCAAAGAAGAGAGCATTTGAGCTTGACCAAGTAGCTGATAAAGTAAGGGCAGCAGCTGTGGAACCATCTACCTCTCGAGTGACTAATGGTTTGCAAAGAGATCAACAACTCCCAGACAAGGAGCAGCCACGCTTACAAGCTGATCATAATGGTGTAAAGGTATACAATAAAAATCCAATTGTACCTTTTAACATTCTTGATAGTATGAAAAGGACAAATGTAACCATGTCTATGTGGGATTCTTTAGTCATCCTCGGTTAAAAGGATATGTTACAATAAACCCTATCAAGTTTGAAAATGTCTGATGAATCCGAGCCCCCAATAGGTTAGGTTAGAGTCGTGTTAACAAATGATTCTCAGGGAAATAATCAGCAGCCTTGCATAGAGAATGAAAAAAAAGTTAAACCACCTCCTTTCTACGTGTCAGTGATTATTGGTGATAAATTAGTCCATAACTGTATGGTAGAGAGTGGAGCTAGCAGCTCCGTCATGCCAAAATAGATTGCCGACAAACTTGGACTAAGATACCAACCTTTAGAGAAGGGAGTGATCCAATTGGATGGTACTTCGGTTAATACTTTGGGTATTATCAAGGATTTAAATCTCACCCTCCATGCTTGCCCAAATTTTTCAGTTCCCCAAGACATATGTGTCATAGACCTTCCACCTTTTCCTTGTGTTTATCTAAAGACTTTACAGCCTAGATAGGTGGTTATGTAGTAGTTGATTGCTCACATATGTTATTTAGAACAAGATATGGAACCAAGGTTACCATTAAATTTGAGAGATTGTCTAAAGATCACATTGAGCCATACAACCCAAGTCCCCTTAATGCTGTTCCTACTGCTGCAGACACAAATTGTGTCATTCTTTCTGATAATGAACTAGTTGTTGCTCAAGAACTCCAATCAGAAGTTGTTCCTGACGTGATGCTGCATGAATGGGCAGTTGAGAACGTATTGGATAGTCCTGAGGACCTCATTCAAGATGCCGGTATGGGCAACTATGTCATTCTTGAGCCTGACACAAAGATTCCAAACTTGGAGAAAGATGCAGATAAGTTGTTGCAGCCACTAAATGGACTTTGGGAGATGTATTTTGATGGTTCCAGAAGTAAGAATGGGGCAGGAGGAGGTGCAATGCTAATTTATCCACAAGGTGATAAGTACTACTCTGCATTCTATTTTGTTTTTGCATGCTCCAATAACACTGCTGAGTATGAGGGCTTGGTTCAAGGTCTCGAATGGGCAAGAAAGAGAGGAATAACCCGCTTGAAAGTGCATGGAGATAGTGAATTAGTTTTTAATCAAGTAAGGGGCCTAAATGTGGCTAAAAATGACACACTGAAATCTTATAGAAACAGAGTGTGGAACATGCTTGAGGAATTTGATGCCTTTAATTTAGTATCTATCTCAAGAAATCAGAACAAACATGCCGATAGGCTTGCAACCATTGGGGCGTAGTTTGACATTCCAAATGACATTAGAAAAGAGAAGGTGCAGCGGTATGTCAAGGTTGTAGTCAGACCATCAATTCCTGACAACAACATTCACTGGCAAGTTTTTGACAGTGATGAGTAGATCCTTTCCTTCTTGCTGGAGGAAGATCAGTTCTCCATGGTGAATCAAGCAAAACTCAAGTAGCAGTATGGTGATTAGGTCATACAGCTAAAGAAAAATAAATTACCCAAAGGCCTTGTTACCTTGGAGTCAATTTTCAGTACCGATGATCAACTTAAAAAGGGTAAAGCCGGCTTGCAGATCAAACAAGAACACTATGAAGAGCTGGAGATCTTCAAAGGTAAACTCCTTAAAATAGGCAAACTTTGTTCACCTGAAGACAGACAAGATTTTGTTGCTTTGTGCCAAGAATTTCATGATGTTTTTGCTTGGGAGTATTCAGATTTGAAAGGATTTGATCCCCATATTGCTCAGCATTCAATTGAATTAGAACCTAACACCAAGCCAGTAAGGCAGAAACAAAGGCCCTTGAATCCTAAACTTGAGCCCCTAATGATTAAGGAGCCGACTAAACTAGTTGAGGGGGGTATTGTCTTCCCTATCAAGCACACTTCATGGGTTTCTAATCTTGTACCGGTTAGAAAGAAAAGTGGTGAGATAAGGCTCTATGTAGACTTCAGGGATCTTATCTGATCCTCTCTAAAAGACCACTACCCACTACCTTCCATGGAATGAATCTTACAAGAGGTTGCTGGTTCTGAAAGGTTTTCCTTACTAGATGGTTTTTCAGGATATAATCAAGTGCTGGTTAAAGAGGAAGATCAGTTTAAGACTGCTTTTACAACTAAATGGGGCACCATGGCATATAAAAGGATGCCTTTTGGTTTTTCCAATGCTGGTGCCACGTTTCAGAGAGCCATGGACATGGCGTTTCAAAGTTTGATCAACCAAATTATACTGATTTACCTAGATGACATCACAGTTTATTCTAAGAATGTTGATGAACATCTATTACATCTTAGGCAAGTGTTTGAAAAATGCAGGGAGTTTAGTATCTCCCTCAATCCAAGGAAGAGTATCTTTGCTGTCCATGAAGGGAAACTATTAGGACATGTAGTGTCAAAGCAGGGAATCACTATTGACCCTGAAAGAGTCAGAGCCATACTTGAGTTGCTGCTGCCTAATCATAAGAAGGGCCTATAGAGCTTTCTGGGACAAATCAACTTTCTGAGAAGGTTCATTCTAGACGTGGCGAACCTGCTACAACCTCTAACAACCATGTTAAAGAAAAATGCAGTCTTCAGTTGGACAAAGGAGGCAAAGCACAATTTTGGAGAAATTAAGGAGGCATTAGCATCTGCTCCGACATTGTAAACCCAGACTTCTCTAAAGACTTCTTTTTATATGCTTTTGGTAGTAGTGGTGCAATCTCTGCTATGTTGGTTTAGAAGAATAGCGACAATTTGGAGCAACCCATAGCCTTCTTTAGCCAAATACTTGCTGATTTTGAAGAAAGGTATACATTTGTTGAAAAGCAAGTTCTCTCTGTGATTAAAAGTCTGAAGAAATTTAAACCTTTGCTTTCAAACAATAAGTTTCATATTCTGGTTGCACACTCAAGTGTGAAGGAATTTCTGTTGAATAAGGATCTAAATGAAAAAAGAGCAGGGTGGATCACTAAGGTCATGGAGTACGATGTAGATATTAGCATCACCAAACTAGTTAGAGGTAAAGGTCTTTGTGAACAGCTCGCTTCAGGGTCGAGTAGTGAAAGTGAACTAGAAAAGGATGTTGTGCTTGCCAATACAAATGAGCCTCAAAATGCTCAAGATGATGTGCCCATGGGGATAACTAATTGGGTTCAAGATATGACCCAATTTCTACAAACTGGTCAATGCCCATTAGGTCTAAACAAAGCCAAAAGAAGATACTTTAGACTACAGTCCATACCATATGTGCTGATGGGAAATGATCTTTATAAAAAGGATCTGAATGGTGTCCTGTTAAGATGCATTCACAGTGACCAAATTGAAAAAGTGCTTCATGAGTTTCATGACGGAGCTGCAGGAGGTCACTTTGCTCCCAGAACTACTGCCTGGAAGGTCATGAGAGCTAGTTACTACTGGCCTAGCTTGTTCAAGGATGCGTATGCCTGGTCAAGAAAGTGCATCAAATGTGCTATGTTTTCAGGAAAGGAAAAGTTTCCTGCTATGCCCTTGCATCCAATTCAAGTAAAGCAGCCCTTCATGAGGTGGGGCATTGATTTTATTGGACCAATAAATCCACCTTCTAGATCTGGTCACAAATGAGTACTTACAGCCACTGACTATTTTACAAGGTGGACAGAAGCAGTTGCATTAAGGGAAGCAAAATAATCCTCAGTGTTGAACTTCTATGAAGATATAGTCACCAAGTTTGGAGTGCCTGACTCCATCATATCTAATAATGCCCTTGCATTCACGAGTCTAAGGGTAACCGACTGGGCCGTTAAGCATGGCATTCATTTGAGCACATCTTCAAATTATTACCCTCAAGGTAATGGCCTAGCTAAGAGCACGAATAAGAACCTCATCAAAATTATTAAAAGAACCATAGAGGACAACCAAAGGACCTGGCCCAGTAGTTTAACGAATGCACTTTGGGCAGATAAAGTGACCCCTAAGAGGTCTGTTGGTAATTCGCCATATATGTTGGTCTATGGCAAGGAGGTGAGATTGCCACTATCTATGGAGCTTCCAGCTCTAGACATCGTTCATCAGTTGGAGATGCTTAAGGGACAGGACCCAATGTCTGTAAGGTATGTAGAGCTCATGGAGCTCGAAGAATCAAGGGACAGAGCAATGAAATCTTTAGAGTATCATTAGCTCGAGACAAAGAAGACATTTGACAAAAGGGCTACAACAAAGTATTTTAAGGAGGGAGACCTCATGCTCAAATGGGATGTTCTGAGAAGTAGACCAGGCCATCACACCAAGTTCGACAATATGTGGACTGGTCCATTTATTATCACAGGCTGTAAGGAGCACAATGCTTATCAGCTAGCTACGATAGAAGGGGATTTGCTTCCTATCCCAGTCAATGGGATACACCTTAAACCCTGCTTTCAAACCTGATAAGTGCCTTTCTTGTACATATCTAATTAGGTTTTATGTTTCAATAAGTGTTTTGCACTATGGTTCGCTTGTTTTCTATTTTGCTCCATCCCCTAAATGTTGTTTTGACGCAGTATTTCTCTCTGTCATTTTCCCTTGTTTTATTTTTGGCAACCTGTTATGACCCTTAAATCTCATGAGGTTGAGGCCATGTGCAAGATTGGCATTTTATTTGTTCTCTGAGTTTTCTAATGACTCCATGCCCAATGGATAAGTCTGGTCACTGGTTCTCATGTTTAGCAGGCAAACATCCTGCAAAGGTCGCCAGAATTGTTGCCTCTATTTCACCTACAGTTAAATCAGGCAAGATAATCAAATGTTAGATCTTCGGAGGCCAGTGGGACATTCACACAAGGGAAAAAACTCTACATTTTTTGCTAGGTCATGGGGAATTCAGTGGGAGAAGCCACCCTGGGAAGATTCAGCATGAAAATCATCCAAGGAGAAAGTCGACAAGACTCTCCTACTGTTTGGCTAACTGACTGTTTGATTTATTCCATCCTGAACAGGTCGCTGAGACCTAGTTTCTGTCATGTTGAACAAGCCTACAGGGCCTATCGCTATAACAGAGAGGGTTCGATATGACCTCTTACCGCGTGGATTTCCTTGGCCGATAGGCCATTCAATCGTCACTCGCCGAGACTCTCGGCGACCACAGGCTTCGGGGAGACCTACAGTGCTTGGTGAGAAGTCTTAGCGAGGTTTTCTTGTCTCGCTGACCGGAGAAACACAGGTTCCCTTCGGCATGAGTTACGGCATCGGTGTATGGTCATAGCGAGTTCTCTTAATCTCACCGATAGTATGCAAAATGGTTTTCTTTTGGCATGAGTTCACTTTTGTCTCATCGATCGGCGACATACAAGGTGTTATCGACAAGAGTCTTACCGAAGAGGTAGAGTCACAATAGGACGAATGCTCTCGACATAGGTTGAAGCCTTCGGCAGGATGTCTTACCGAAGTGTGAGTGTCTCAGCGACAGGAGCAGAAATCGGGATAGCAGGATGCATTTGGTATGAGTCTGGCTGACAGGCCAATGTCTTATCGACTGAAAGGATGTGCTCATCGGTGTAGGTTGGGGCGATCAACGTAAGGTCTCGGTGAGTGACCTTCAGTCTCGCCGATGGAAAATATGAAGGATCCTTGTCGGCGTAACAATTGCCTTGTCTCGGCAACTTAGAATGCATTGATATTTCTTGGTGTAGCAAGAGCAGTCTATGTGAGGTCTCCCCAACGGATGGAAGCTACAACAACACACTTGGGACAGGTAAATTCATCAGTGGGAGATACATTATGTCTCAGCGACCCGAGAGTGGTTGAGATCTTTCTGAACAATAGGGTGCATTCTATAGGATGTCTTGCCAATAGTGGAACGTCACAGTGATGGAAAACGGATGGACTTGTCGGCAAGATAAAGCATGGATGGAGGCTATCGCCATAAGGTCTGGCCAACAGGAAGTCTCCTTGGCACATAGAAAAATGGGCCCTCGGTATGTCTAAGGGATCTCACTGAGATGTCTTGGTGACGACAAGAGGTCTCCCCAAAACGAGGGGCCTTCAACATAGCATTTGAAGTCGCCAAGAGCTCTTCCCGACCGGCGGGAGTCTCAGTGAAGGAAAAGAAGAGCTCGAACAGAATGAGGATGGGGTCGGCAGGACGTCTTGCCGACCAAGTAGGAGCTCTCCGAACTCAAAGTGAACTTTCGGCAAAGTAGGGAGACTTTGATATAGAGTCTCGGTGATGGAGTGTGTCTCGGTGACAAAAGAAAATGTCGATATGAAGAAGAGAACTCGGTATGACTGTGAGGCTTTCAACAAGATGTTTTACCAACCATGGGTGGTCTCAGCGACATAAAGGATCTCCACGTGACTCGTTAATCCACTAGTCTCTTGGCGATAAACGGTGTCTTGTTGATGGTTCTAGTAGAATCAATATGATTCTTTGGGCTCGCTAGGAGCTCTCAACGACGACTCCATGCTATGCCGATACTTGCGAAAAGATTTAACCGCATCAGGGAGACACGATCAGTGTCTCACCGATATGCGGTTCAACAGGGGAATTTTTGACCACCTGAGGAAACTGCGTGGATTTCACTCAGCCAATCAGAGAGATCTAAGGGTAAATCGTGGCGGTTTAAAGAACATCAATAGGGTGAAGGGCGACATGTATCTGTTGCAGGCTCAGAGCATTCAAGGTGCAGCCAAACTAGCTCAACCAGACATGATCGATCGAATGAATGCGGTAGCTGAATAATATCTAAGGAAAGCTTCTACGAGGGTAACTCTTCACCGACACATGCAGCAGGGACACACAAGCTTCAACATTAACTTCATCCAAAAGATCTGAGGGTAGATCTTTCTGAGCTACGATATTTTTTGTAAGCCCTAATGGGCCGATATCAGTCTGTATATAAGGCATTTTTTGCCTTTTTTTTAAAAGTAGTTCTGATTGCACACTCTGAAGAGTTAGTGATTTTCAATCAATCCTTTCTCGATTAATGTATGTTTTCTGTAACTCAACTAGAATCCTGAATACAACAAATAATTTACCTTGGAAGTTCATGTTCATGTTTGTATTGATCCTCATTTTTGTATCTTTCTTTCGTACATGCAAGTCTATAACTGTGTTTTCACATTTCTGCATTTATGTCTCAAGGTTGTGAAATTGATCTTTCCTTCCCAAGGTGTATGCGTGGGCCAAACCTATTAGGACTAAAGCATTAAGTCTGAAAGAAGTTTCTCTGAGAATAGAAATTAGGCTTTCAAGTGTATGTTCTTCCTGTGTTCATTTCATGATTTCTCATTAATACGGTGTATCACCATAGGTTTAGTTTCATTTTTATGTATCTCTTTCCTCTTTCCTCTCAAAGAAGCAGTAGTTTAGGTGATACCCAAAGGAATCCGGCCTTCTTCGGAGTTTCACTTCAATCATAGGTGACCCACAGCCTTGGAGTGATCCCATGTTGCTCTAGAATGCTTAGTTTCTTGTAAACTTTGCACAGGTTTCAATTCTAGGTGACAACACTAATAGTGGAACATATTCACGGTGGAGACTCAGTGGATATTTTCACAATGGGTAGAAATATGATCGGATAATTAATGGTTGGTCTTCTCAGGGGAAACCTGACTCAAGAGGTTATCCCAACTATCTTTGAACCAAAGAAGGGTATGTTCTATGGGACGACATCTATGCAATCAACAAAATATTTGATTGTATTTATTTTCAATTAATTAATAAATATAGTGAAAAGTGTATCCTATTGATTGCATAGACAACACAGTTCTACAGTGAAATGAAATGTGAAAAGGAACAGAAGGACAAAAAGCTTGCGGAGGCAGTGAAAACCCACAAAGAGTGTCTTTACAAAAAGGATATGGAGCTTTTATTGAAGAAAGTCTACGTGAACAACAATAGCACACTCAAGGTTGAACGAATGCTTGAACTAGCAAGAAGCTTCAAAAACTTTCTACACCAACAAGCCTAAGTAGGGACACATGTTCAAATATATATATATATATATAAACTTTAATAATATAAATACGAATAGAATGAAATCACACTTGAGATTTATATTAGTTTTAAAGATTCGAGAAAATTATGTTTAAATACATTAAACAATTAACTCTAATAATTAATTCTTGTCTCAAGGGCACTATTAATGAATAAACCCGTAGCAAATAAAAATTAAGTTGCGGAAGCAACCAATGCAAAAAATAAATGTGTAGAACCTCAATTTGACTTAGGCAACCCCCTTAGTAGTCACCAACAAAATTTTTATTCTTATTTTCTTATTTGCATGTTTTTGGTTGGAGAAGAAGCAACATTACTTAGTGTGGTGTAGGAAAAGTGATCCTAGATCCAACTAAGGTTAACCTCTTTTCACTTAACATCACATTTGGACACAAGACCAACTAGGGTTGATGATTAGCTTGTTTCCACAAGGGAGATCCAATCTCTTAGGGGCTTATGTATGTTCCTAAGTTGTGAGTATGATGAATTTGATGTTTTTTTAAGAAGTCTATTTGACGTGTAACCCTAGATCTAAAAATATAATTTATCACACAAACAAAATGGAAAGTAGCAAAATAGAGGCAGATCTAAGAAAGAGATATAGAGAGGAACTTGTGATAGTAATTTGAGCATGAATTACAAGGGCAGGGACGTTGGTCACCCTAGACTAAGATGCTTCTTTTCAGGATATGAAAATCCCAAACTGTAGGTTACAATATGTTATGTGTCTTCTACAGTTGTCTCCTCCTAACTTTTGAACATGATTTGTACACATGTAAAGAGGGGGAAAGGTTGTGTTATATAGGGGATTGCCTAAGTTAAACCCTATTTTGGTATTTCCACCTCCATATACAACGACTGATGATGATTAGGAGGGCATACCTTAGTTTGAGTAAAGGCCAAAATAACAATAATTGACTAAAATGATAAATGATCGATGACAATGTTACCTTGATGTGAAATCCTTGATGAAGTGATGTCACACCACAAGTTGCCACAAAGGTTGATTGATGGATGCCTTGATTGCTTGATAGACCTAGAAAAGGTTAGTTCCCAAAACATAATAGAAGATTGTAGCTAGCATGTAGAGGATAACTCAATACATCTTCATAATTTGGCATGATTGATCATAATAGCTTCTTGAACATTATTGCTTCCTTCTTAATGTCTTGCAAGCTTGATCTTGATTGATGAAAATGTTGTAATAATTTTTCTAATTATGCTCTTGAATTACCTTAATTGATTTTAGGATCTTCAATTTGCTCAATAAAAAGTTCTAGGATTGAAATGGTGAAAATGACTTGTATTTATAGGCAATTCTTTTAATCCCCTAAAAATCAAATACTGATAGTCGACAAACAAAAATGGGTTTTTAAAAGTTAAAATGTCGACATTGACATATTCAAATTGGGGCCAAAATAGGTTGGAAAGGGTCATTGGGCACCCTAGTCCAGACCTATTCTTTTCGAAGCCTTAAAAATCAGTATTAAATATTAAATGCTTATTTTCAATCCCATCTTTTAATTTTTCGAATATATTTATAAAAATGGAAAATTAAATGCATAATTGGGTCCAAGCACATAGGGGGAGCTAAACCTAGTGTGAAATTGTCAAGGGTGACAATTTTCGATGTTTTACACTTAGTGATACATTTTTTAGCTCTTCTTCTAGTATTTTAATTTCTTCTTTTTCAATATCTAAGTAGTTGATTTGATTGTTATTTTTGTCATTTTGAGTACTATATATACTTTACAATTTTGTCTTTTTCATTGTGTATAAGAGGTACTCTCATGCCTAGTAGTATCTTTTATTTCGTGTTTGGAATGGACAAGAGTGCGACGTGAGGATGTTTGTGTGATGTGTTAATGTACATGATAAAGGCTTTCGAAAGAAGTCTCCGAGTTTCCTATGATTAGTAGTTTATGTTTCTATTTATAAAAAGTAATAATTTATCTTTGCAAAAATGTTTTCACCAGTTCATTGTAATTTAACATTCTAGCTTGTAATTTTTATTTATTATAAGATTTATATAAAAAAGATAATTAATACAAATTTAGAGAAGTTAAGTTGTTAGTTTTTCTTAGTGTAAAGAGAGTAAAGTTAGCTCTCAAAGGAATTCCCTTTGAAATAGCTAATTTTTTGACCCTTTACATTATTCATTCAACTTCAATAGGTCATGCTTAACTAAGTTTGTAGCATTATAAGTGCTCCCATGAAAAAATAAATTAAGCACAAAGGATAATTTAGAATCTTCTCCTATAATGGTATAGTTGCTATAATTTGAGGATTGGAATTTTAGCTATGGATTTACAAAGGGTTAAAATTATGCAACCACTGCTCAATTAAAATGTGGCACGTGATTACAATTTTATAATTTGAAAACTACTTAAAACACAAGGAAAAAATGGGATCACTAGCTCAAATTTTTTTTAGTAGTGGTTTGTAAATAAAATTAGTTGAACCATTTGTGACTGCTCTTTAGTTTAGCATTGACAAGTATATTTTACACCTACATTTGGCAGTACTATTTTTTTCACTAGTCTTCCCCTAACCTTAAATAGTGGGGACAAATCAAAGCAAGGTATCAAAACAATAAAGCAACCCATATGTTTTGTGTGCTTTGTGTTCACTGCATCTGAAACCCCCTCACTTGACAACTACACACACATTTACATTTGACTACTAATTGCATGTCCTCCTTTGTTAATTGATAGGGGTTTTGTAGTTTCAAGTGAAAAATGTGAAAGTACTAATCAATGTTTTGATCAAAGTTGAGTTATAGAAGAATTGTTTTGGGTTTTAATTTTTCCTATCTCTAGTTTTCCAGGCCTATATCCTTATTGTTTATAGATTACAAGTACACAAGAATATTTTTTTGTGTATCTTTAGAATATTATATTTTTAAATCCTCAGTTATATGTATAATTTTTATACCAAATCTCATATCTATATTTATTAGAAGGAAAAATTGTTTAAGCCTCCCTAAACATTTTATATTTAGTGTTATAGATTTTTTAATTGGGGTTTTGGCTTCAATGTTATATTTTTCTCTAGGAATAAAGATAAATGTGAGAACTAGAATGAAGGCTAGGAAGATGTAGTGTCAAAAATTGTCACCCTTAACAATTTCATACTATGTGTTGTCTCTCTTAATTTATTGGACCTAATGGAGCAGCTAATTTCCTAAATTATGCATTCTAAGGCCTATTTTTACCATTTTCTAAGATATTGTAAGCATTGAACAAATGCAAGCAATTAGTGGTTTGCCCTCGATATATTGTGTCCTGGAAAATAGGTCCATGATCCATATGCCCATGGGCATATAGGTCCCCCTATTCTGTCACAAACCAATCTTTAGTATGTCAATGTTGACATTTTAACATTCAAATTTCAAATGTTGACTTTTGGGATTTAATTTTTCAAGAATTAACATAATTGAATATAAGTACCTAGTCATTTCACCATTTGAAATCTAAGTGAAGTTAACAAGCTAGAGGTTAAAGTTAAGAGCAAGTCAAGAGCAACATTTTAGTGATTTATTGCAACAATTCAAGATCTAACATCATGTCAAATTCTATGTGTGATCTTGTTGTCATTGTTTTGTGAAGGCTAACACTTTTGTAGGTCTCCAAAGCATTTAGGTATTCAAGCAAGCAAGATACAAGTCCATGAGGAGATGTGTATGACTTTAGTCCATCAAGGAAGCGATTGAAGAGTGGTGAGTTGCAGAACTGTGTGGTTTCATCATTCCTTCCTTTCAATTATCCATTTATCTTTGACATTTCCATTGTGGAAGTGGAAACACTTATAGGGGGTTTGACTAAGGTAAGCCCCTAAATGGCCCAAAATTTTTCCTCTCTTTGAATGTGCAAGTTATAGGTTTGAAGAGGATTGAAGGAAGATTGAAGACGAATTGCCCATTGTTGCATTGAAAGCCCTAAATCTTGTCAAGTAACATAAACTTAAATACATAATTATCCAACATTCAGGAAACTTTGTAAATGGAAATTAGAAGCTCAGATATATCACCAAAGGATCCCAAAAGTAGAGAAGGACACACTATTAGAGACCCATATTCAACTCAGAACCAAATTTTTAGGACATGTACATAGTCTCCTACACTTTCCAAATCTACCTACAAAATGTTGTTTCAGTCTATTATTCGTCGAGATCTTGCATTTTTCGTATTGAGTCACATAGTCTAATTATATTAATCAAGGCAAATCAATTTCAATCCATTTCCAGTCCCTTAAAGAAGGAGATCCAGGTTTGATTGGCTCACCTTCATGGTTGATAGTCAATCCATTCACCTTGTTGATCTCTCTCTTTAATGAAACTTGGAGAAAGGCCCCCCTTTACAATCCTAGGTTCTTTGCATTTGGGACCTAGGATCCCTTTTTCTATGTTTCTGAAGAAAATGAATCAACTTGTGCAAATTTTTTGCAAGCCTAGTATAGACCTTTTGAAGAACCACAACAAATGTGGATTAAAATTTTGAAGTGAACCAAACTATTTGCAAGTTTTAAATGCTAAATGTACAAATTATAAAACAATATGTTTGTTTTCTTTAAATGATCTCAAGGCTTTCAAATAGGCTTTCCAAAATTTATGGCAATTTTTATCCTTAATTTTTTTCTTAGTTTACCATATTTTCTTTGATTGTGTGAGTAAATAGGGCTTTACCCTTATATTTATACCAATTATGGCCATACAAAGTTTTTAGTGTTGAGAAAATACTTCTACTAAGTAAAGTAAGAAAAATATAGAAAAGTCTTATCTTTCCATGATTAGCATTTTTGAAAGGATTTTTTTATCATGCATTTTGAAGCTAATTGCTTCGATTTTTTTTTGCAAAGTTCTGGCCATATATGATGTAAAACTACTTTCTTGTTGTAATTTCTAGTTTTGTTTGTGCTTGTTATTGTGAGTTATTTCTTGGTGTGGTAAATTTAGAATCCAACAACTATTATGATAGCAAGGTTAGTTGTTCTACTAGATTATATAAGTTAGGATGACACAACTATTTACACAAGGGAGGGTTAGTGTTATTCATAATTTATTTGCTACTTTAACTCCTTGTAGATAGTCTATCGTAAGTCAACACTTATGTGTTTCATGAGGGTGCAAGATGATAAGGTCTTAGATATTGTAAAACCAATATGTCAATGATTAGTAGTTATTTGAATGTCAATATTGTTGAATCTACAAATATGGATGGAAAAAAGAAGGAAATTTAAATAATAGATGTGATGGAGCCAACCTATTGAAGGTCCAAACTAACTTTTCCATGGTCCTACTAGTGTTTACTATCTATTCATGGTGAGATGGTGTCAGCTAGACAAGTCCACTTAAGTAGGACATAACCTTTTGTTAGGGGCATTAGTTTAAGATTGAAGGCATTTTTCAGCATGTGATCTATGCTTAAAATTGTTCATGGAAAAAGAATGCATTTGCACTTAGAAGGTGAGTGTGTTGATCTATGTGGGCTTGTGTTTGTACCCAAAGACTCATTATATGAAATAAAATCTAAAAATTCTAGCATTTTTTTAACCAAATTTTATTGTGTAAAGTTGGAAATTGTCTCTTTTAAAATTTCTAATCTATGTATTGCACACACTTTAGTGTCAACTATGTACTATGTTTTAGCATTCATTTACTCATTTTGTTGGGCCAATTCCTTCCCCGATTGCCAAGATCTACCTTCTACATACAATTTTGATTAATTTTCCATGTTTTTCTAGTTTTATCCCTAAGACTCCTCCACAATTGCATCATCTACATATTTGCAATAGCTATTCTAAAAGGTTTTTTAAACCTTAATAAAATGAAATATTTTATAAAGTTGTGGTCCACCTTAGGCTAGGATGCCACATATTTGGGTTGCAATATATTTTCTTTAGAATTTGTTGTGTCATTTGGAAAATGTACTTAATATATATGGGTGGGTCACATGAAGATACGTAATCATAAATATCATAATTGATTAAAGGTTATTTGAAGAAATATTCATTGACTTTGGGAAACCCCACTTGGGTGCATTAATTAAAAAAAGCAGTAAGTTTTTTTGTCAATTGTTGTCTATATATAGAGCACTTGGGATGGGATGAAATAGGATGTTGCTTTTGAATTGGTACAAGTTGCCAAAATTACTCAAACAAGTGATTTGAACGCCTCATTGATAGCACAAGAGAATTTTCTATTGTCTTGCAAGTCTTTACTACAAATACAAGATGAGTAGTGCTATATATTTGTTGTTGGACATTTTTCTTTTTTGTTTCTTTTATCATTAGCAATGTCTTTCATGGTATGCAACACTTTATAAATACAACATCAAGGGCTAATTGTGAGACATGGGTGGTTTATAAGGCATTACATACTATGAGAGGCTTTGCTGAGGAGAGAGACGAGATATGATGACTTGAATGAAAAGTAATCATTAATGACAATCATTTTTATTATGGTGGTAATTATTACAAGACAAGAGACCCACTTGGCACATTAACACCATTTGTTTGTAGAGGGAGAGAAGGGGGGATGCACCATATCCTTTGCACTTTTCACCCCCTATAATTTTTCTCCATTGGCAATGCTTTTGAGGGCATATACTATCATTTAAGTTAAACATGTTCATTGATTAGATTTACCCAGTTACAACACAATCATTTGCTTATGAGTAATTAAAGGTTTTTGTGAACTTTTTAATTTAATTTTTATAATTTATTTAACTCAATGGGACCCACTTAACATGCAAACACCTTTCAACATTTGTTAATAGATAAAATATTTTTTTACCTCCAAGCTTCTTACTAGGATTTGTTAGTAGGATATTTTACCTTCATGTTTTTAAGAGCATACATTTTATCCTTACTAAATTACCAAATTTAGAATATCTTTTCAAAAAAAAGAATGCTTTAGCATCAAATATAAAATCTAGGAGTTCCACACTTCCTTAAAATTTAAATGCTCCAATAAAATTTTATTGCCATCAAATTTTTTATTTTATTTTTAAACTTAATAAAAAACAACGAGAAAACCTAATAATAACAAAAACCAAAATTAAAAAAAAATCAACATATATAAAAATAAAAATATTTGACATTAAATTTTCAATAGCTAACACAAATAACTTTTTACCACCAAATTAAATTGACCCAAGACGAAGACATTTGACAGGCCAAATTAACGTAACCTTCTTCATTTCATTTTAATTGGCAGAGTTTCGGTCAAAGCCAAAATAGTTTTATATTTTACTTGAATACTGAAACAGACTCAACCATAGATGTGAAAGAAAAGAAAATCAAATAAATCAATGCTAGCTAAAACATCACGAAAAGTTTTTTTTTTTTCAACTGAATTATACACAACCTTTACCATTGCAAAGTTCTATGAGAGTTTTTTCAAAGCAAATCACTTGAGCCCTAGACAGTCTCAATACAATGGTGAAAGACTTGAAGTGTCTCAATCCAGTGTTAGTTACAAGCAAAATAATCCCATTTTCTCATGCTTCTTTTCGTCGCAGCTCACATCCTCGCATGTGGTCACTCTCTCCTCCTCCTCGAGCTGATCTGAGGTGGCCTTCAGAGGAGTGTCAAGGGGTGGCGGTGGTGCTTCTGGATGGCCTTCTTGTGGAGCTCCTAGAAGCATTTCTGGTTGGCCAATTGATACTTCAAAATGGCTTTTGCGTTTGGATTTGGCGATTTCTCCTCACCGTGAAGATAAAGACAAGGATGACGATGGTTGGGATCCTCCCGATGTCAATCTAGACTTCGTTGTTGTATGGGGTAAGCCGTATGACAAGGACCTGTCTCCTGTGCGCTGGCCAAAGTGAATATGATTTTTTGGGCTTCATGCGACTCTTGAGATGTGATTTTTTACCACCCATCTTTTTTTTTATCAATATGTATTTTTATCTTTAATTAATATAGATATAGATGCCTATTCATAAAAAAACATATTTTTTTATTCCACACTATTTAGCATAATACTAACTTTTAATTGTTGGAATTACACTTCAAATACATCTCCTATGAAAATTTACAGTTAATAACATAGAAGAATCAAATAACCTCTAGCCATCAAAACAAAAAAGAAGCTCATCATCCGTTGTTCAATTGCCCATGTTTGATCCTATCATCCTATCAAATTGTATTGAACATTAAAATACCAAATTCAATGTTCAAAAATTCAGACTGAATTGTAGGTACAAGATTCCCAAGCAACATTTATTGAAATGAGAAAGAAAATACGAGATTGCTCTCAAATTAAAATATAGTCATTCACATTACACTAAAAATCTATTACAAAATATTGGCTTTATAAGGCCATTTTTCTTGTATGAAACTAATTACGGGAATATTACTTCCAAAACCTAATTTATTTATTAAATTAGCAATAGTATGTTTATTTAACTAATCTATGTTAAGCACTAATTTCTAACACCTCCCTTTAGTACTCACATAGGAACCTTTTATTCTCTATTGTAACATATCAATGGTTAGCCTTAGTTTTTTTTTTTTTTTTGAATATTGGATTGAATAATCATTTATCTCGCCCAATAGCTTCAACCAGTCTTGTAATGAATATAGAAGACCCCTCCAGATGTCTTCAAACTTTGATGAGAAATGCTAACAACATATTGAAATCCTGATGGTAGTAATATATTCACCGATAACTCTTTGACCGACACCTCCTGAGTGAATATGATTTTGGCACAGTTTACCGGCAAAGACAAATACAGTTAAATCGCCCAATTCATGTGTTAAATTCATGTATAGACCGCAAATAGAGAGTGATAATTGTCGACAATGAACTCATCGATGAATTTTTATATGCCAACCGCTTCCAAATATAAAGACGTTAATTGCGCTAGCAATACTTGCATAAAACTTCAGACTTGTATATTTCCATCCTTCATATTATGAAAATTGCCAATATCGTGACACACTCCAATCACCCGTCGACCATACATGAACTTCACGGCTTTACCGGATGTCCCGAATGACACAAATGAGTATTCTAGTTAATGCCTGGGACGCATGGAATAAGATAAGTAGTTACACCGTTATCAAATAACTCCCAAACATTTGCCTCTAGTCGACCAAACTTCAATCTTCCTGTCTTGATGAAGATGCGATTTACATATGAGAGTATATTGAATGTCTCCAATAATGTGAATCGCTCTGATAAGAACCCACTTCTGCATCAATATTTTATTCCGCTTACTCTTGAAATACTCCTATATTCATCAAGAATATTACTGCAAGGATTTGCCTAATCCAATCCGAGCAGGTGAAGGGAATTATATGATTACACAACAATGGCTGGTGTGAAGAGAATAATGGAGAAACATCAATTTCAACGCCAAGTTTGAACATATGCTTCTAGTAGATTGGGAATTTTTTTTTAAATTTTGGGATGATAACAATGAACAGAGTCAAGTGTTAAACAATGGCAAGAATGAACATAGTGGAGAGAAAGAGAAGAAATGTAGATGAATGATGGACTCAAAAAGGTTTTGCACATGGTCTACATTGTTCACCTATTGACAAATGCAAGAATGGTAGAAAACAATAGCAGTTGCATGTGGTCTTCACTGCAGTACCATTGTAAACACCGCTGTGAAAAATAAACAAATGAATGGAGAGTGATCAAAGGGAGGTCCAAGAAGAACTTGCTCTGATACCATATTGAAATGAGAGAGAAAAAACGAGATTGCTCTTGCATTCAAATATAGTCATGCACATTACATCAAAAATCTATAGAAAATATTAGCTTTATAAGACCATTTTCCCATATGAAACTAATTATGAGAATATAACTTCCAAAACCAAATTTATTTATTAAATTAACAATAGTATATTTATTTAACTAATCTATGTTAAACACTAATTTCTAACAACATTTATTTCAGTTTATTCTTGTGACATAAGTCTTGTGCACATTCTTCTCAATGGCATTCTAAGACAAAGTCTTATGCACATTCTATCCAATGACATTCTCAGAGCAAGACTTATGCACATTTTTTAAATAGATAACAAGTGATTCTTCTAATATCATTGGTGAACTACCATAATTGAGTTTTACGCTTTTAGATAGTTATTTTGGGATCTTCTACCATGCTACAGAGCACAAAATATTACCAAAAGCAAGATGGCCACCTTTTTGGCATCTTCATATAATGTCCCCAATTATAATGTTTGTACTTTTCTGAGTTTTCTTCTTATTTTCTGAATATTTTGAACAAAAAGCAAACTAAACAGCAAGCTGGAAACTAGCGTAATGCTGATACAATCCCTTGTGCCAATGGATGAGCAAAAAAGCAGCAAGTATTTTGCTGGAAATGTATGTACAGCTGTACATTAACCCTTCAAACTGGAATTATTTGATGACAGTAAATGTAATGTTTTTGATTGACAGAGCTGTGACAAGTAATTTCAGAATTTATAATGCAAAACCACTCACAGTAGATACAGCAGAAAATGTAGCAATTAATGTGGTTCATACAGCCCTTAATGTCTCTATAGGATGCAATGACACCTCCCAAGGATGGTACTCATCCAAATAAAGTTGGAACCAGCAATAAATAAGCCAGTAGTTCCTGTATGGAATTCCTACAGCAATTAATGATGACACTGGTGTATAAGCAAATTGTTTATGTAGCCATTAGATTGCACATTTGACTGTATTTATTAATTTATTGAAAATAAGAATACAATGTGTTTTTTATTTTCAATTAATTAATAAATATAATCAAATATGAATTTTAATGACTGAATAGACGAAGCAGCCGTACCACAGCCTTTTTAATGACTGCAATCCCAATGCTTGGCTGTAATAACCCTAGATCTGACTGGTAACTATTAATTTCCAACTCCAAGAAAGGTTGAAGCTCCACTTGCTGAATATTGATGGTTGGAATAGGGTAAGGGCAGCAATGAGAACCCTTCAATAATGACAAATTCTTATTTCTTAAATTTTTATTCACTCCAATGAGGTGTGACCTGTGGGGCTTCACCAAGAGCGCTGATCACTCAGATCTGACTTGGAAGACTCTCCAAAATGTTCATATTAATTACTTTTCCTTCTCCCAAAGGTAGCACTCCTCTTTGTCCTGCTAATGATTCTGGAATGTTTGAGTTAATACCAAAGTACTGATTTTTCATCCTTTGATGTTCAAGATTGAATAAACTATTCAAATCTGAAAATTGTTTGCAATAAAATAATTTGAATAATCTGCGCACATTCTTGATATACCTTTAATTGGACCTTTGCCTCTTAAATTTCCCTATAACTATTTAAAACTTTTTTTTTAATTTTAATTTAATTTAATTTTTTATTTAAGTATTTAAAAATACTTTTATTTTAATACTCGTATTCAAAAACACCTTTTATTTTAATTATAATAATATTATTAAGTAACCTAAAAATGAGAAATTACTAGGCCCAACTTAAATAATATTATTAAATTTTCTAATCCAAAAATGGGGATGTGACACTTCAAGTACCACAAAAAAAATATCAAATTTGTTTTGCCCATTGTTGCCTTTGACAATTTCTTATATTTCAATGTTTAATATGATCAACTCAACTCAATTATCTATGATATTGCTCAACAATTTACTTCTTCATGTCTCTTGCCTATTCCTCACTGATATAGATTGCTATCTAATTTCATATCAAACTCAACACCAGCTAATAATGTATAGAATTATGGGAATTTATTTTCCTCTAGACTATTCTCCTTATATATTATTATTCCATGGTAATCTTAACCAAATCAATAAAGTATCAAGTAACAAAGATCACATGTCTAGATGCTTATCATTGTGAGGGAAAAGGACTAGTGATATCAAGTAAAAAAGATCACACGTCTAGATTGTCACATCTTGTATGAACCCTTTCTAAGGCCCCGTAGTCCATATGTAATTTGGACTAGGGGTGGGACTTGAAACTTAATATTAACTCTATGTGTGTGTGTAAGTGTATGGGTGTGTGAATTCTAAGTGAATGAACTTTCAATGGTTAATAGTGATATATGCATGTGAAATTTAGTTATGTTTTTCATTTAATTTCTATATAGATATATTTGGCCATATTTCATCTAACTCAAACTAACTAAATTGTGAATGTTGTGAGGAACCATGTTTTGTGCGTAGGTGATAGGGTGCATGCTGGAGTGGACTCTATGGATTCGTAAAAAGAAATGATTGTTATGCCAAATCCTTGTTGAGACTCTTAACTTAACTTAAGGTGGTCCAAAGTAGTAATGGGTACGTTTATCCAACACCTAGTCAGTCTCATTTGTGGATTTGCAAGTCCATAGATATCGTTGACATCACCTGTGAGTCCTTTGAATGTCATTATGAATTTAAATATGTATCTAGGAAATCAATTATAAATATTAGTTTCCCATTCTTATTATATTGAGTGTTAAATTATTACATAAATAAATAATTTATTATAATTATTATTATTGCCTATAGTGTTGATTTAAATTATTACGAGCCATCAAAGTAATTTATAAAAAGAATGAAAGCAAATAGTAGAATGCATTTTAAAATATATAAAAATCAAATGTTTTAGATTTTAATAAATAATTGAACCCATAGAAGAATCGAAGAATAAAAAATAAGAAGGAAAAGATAACCAATAGAGATATGAAAAGGGTCGCACAAGTGAAAACAAAGGAATAAGAGGAAGAAATGTGAAGAGGGGTGTAGGGTTTCAACAGGAAAATGCTACAGGAAAAAATATTCAACTGCTGGTCGACCCTCTTGAATGCGAATTTGGCTATAATAAATCTTGTCCCCTCGACGCTTTGCAAACAGGAAAAAATAGTAAATGGAAGAGACATGAAGGAAGGACAAGGCATGGAAGATAAAGAGGGAGTTGTTGGACATTTTGGAGCAATTGTTTTCATCATTTGAAAGGAAGGAGGCGTGAGCAAGAGAAACCACAGTTTGGGAGGCGCCGGGATTGAGTTTGATTATTTTGGGCACCATTTTCCAGCCACTAGGAGTGGATACTCATGCTTGAGGATAGGTTTTATTGCTATTCTTCCTAAAACTCATAATATTCATCTTTCCTAGTTGGAGAAGAAGCATAAACTTAATATTTTATTGTTGTCTTTTTATAAACTCATAAGATTCAGCCAGTAGGGTTGGGGTAGTAGGTTAACTTAGTATTTTATTGTTGTCCCCATTTATAAAATCATAAGTTTCAGCTGTATTTTGGAATAGAAGTTTAAATATAGTTTTATATTGTTGTTCCTCATAAGTTTCAACTTGTTTGTTTGAATAAAATTTAAGTAGTGGATTCATTCACTGTGGTGTGTGTCTCTCTTTAAAAACCCTAGCCAGACTATTAGTCTCTACCCAAAATTAGATGAGGAAGAAGCAAATAAGTGTAGGGTAATTGATCTCATACCTTAGATAACTACTGCAACAATTTGAGATGCCTCAGATACTTCCAAACACTCACTTTTAGTGGGCATCTCCCTTTTTATACTGTTGCATCTCCCTCTAAATGTTGTATTTATTTTATTTTTATGATGCCATTAGAACTTTTGTATGTGGGTAAATCTATTCTTGTTGGCCCGGGTATGAGTTGGGGTTGCAGAAGAGATTTTGACACCTTGCAGCTCAACCCAAAGTATTTTTTGTGATTATGAGGGTGTAAACATTGTTTCCTACCACCATAGCCTTCTTTGACTTACATGTATAGTCATTAGATATGGAAATATGCTTAACTCATTCTAGGATAATCTCGGGTTCTAAGTAATACTACTTGTTAAATTGTTAGTTGTTATTGTAGAATAAGAGTCTTTGTTATTGAATAATGGAAGGACAAATATATTAGTCATACCTTCCTATTTTTCTATTTTTGTGTAAAGGGATGTTGGCTGAAACTAGGACAACCAAGGTAGAATTAATTTCAAATTCTCACTATGAATATTTGTCGGTAAAGAAACATGCTAGGCCCTTGCGATGACAAGATATTTCAGCAAGTTATTGGTGTCTATAAGGGTTGGTTGGAATACATATCTATGAATGAATTTCTCCTCGAGTTTAGGTAACCGTAGAAAAATGTCTCTCTATACTAGAGAAATAGGTTAAGCACCCTTAATATTAGCTAGACTTCATAAGTCTTATGAAAAGACCGTAGTCAGGTGGACTATAGGGGTGGTCTTGTTTAGGATGGCTTAGTCCATTTACAAAACAAGTCGAATACAGTTGCTGACCTCTATGGCAACACATGACAGTGGGAGTATGGGCTCTACGAGGGCATAGGTAGGAGGAATGCATTACTCCTATAACATAGTAGTTCCACTCCTTTCATGGTGATCATCGACATGTAAATCCTATGACTCACTTGAAGATAAGCTTATCGATGCTCCAACGTGACAATAGTCAAGGAGTGTGCTATGTGGGTAGAGGGGTACGGTGGTATCTAGAGATAGTAGGCTATCACCCAGGTATACCAAGGAAGAATGCCAAGGATTTCTCAGGCTTGAATGCCTATCACTAGCAACACGCAGGTTCTAGTGCCAGTGGCATACAGGTGAAGGATGCCATTAACTATGATTTTGTAGTTTTTGAGGTTAGTGGAAGTCATACTAGTGCAGTTTGAAGTTTAAGCAAAAGACCGGGTTGTTTTAGGTGCTACTTCTAGTTCATTTTTTTACTTTCGTGGTTGTTGGTCTAATTGTGCCAATATAGTAATAGAAGACCTTTCAAAAGATAGATGTTGTGGGTCAGTAGTTACCTGAGTCTAAAAGCTTTGGCATGAACAATCATCTCTCTCTTGTGGATCCTGAAGTCCATTGGTGGGTTGGGTTAGGGAATTCTTATCTTCAAGGTGGGATTCACCATGCTCTCTAGAGGCTGGAGGGTAACTGATTCTTTGATGTGAACAACCACCTTCTTCTTGCTATCTTACTTGAGGTAGTACCTAGGTGAGTATTATTCATTATGGCATTTATTATTCACCTTTCCTTAATAATGTTGCAAAGTTGATGGGTAACCATTGCAAATTCAAAAGTATGCTTTCTATGATAAGTAGGAATAGAGTACTTTGGATAATGCTTTAACATGTAAACTTGGATTCTAGGGTGCAAGAATGTAAAAGGGCTTATGAGATACAACAGGTGGATAACTGGGATAGTCTTGCCTCCTTTGGTTGGTTGCATGATGAACATGAATAAATTAATAGAACTCTCCAACTGTTGCTTTGAATTTTTGTATGTTCTCTTATTGTTGTTACTTATTCATAACATGTATTAATGTTGCAAAATATCAACCAAGTTGTAAATGCTTAACTTAAAACTCTTGGTGTAGGCCTATAGACTACAAATGTATTCCAATCCTCTCTATGTCGTTTTAGTGCAGTTAGGAAGATAGTATGTGATTGTCTTAAGATTTGATTTAAAAAAAAAAAATTGGTTGCATATTAAAGGGATTATTACACAACTGCTTGTCATTGCCGGGAAAAGGACTAGTGATATCAAGTAACAAAGATCACATGTCCAAATGCTTGTCATTGCCAAAGAAAAGGATTGTTGGCCATACTTAAGGTAGGGAAGATCTCAACAACATTAAAAGTAAAACTATAAACACATGGATCAACATCACACTATCTACAGAAGAATGGTAACACAGTTTTAAACATTATAAACACTATATTTACTACCCAGAACATGTGCATTTAGCCATCTCTAAACAAATATCCCTTAGATATCCATTGTGAGGGACTACATTACAATTAGGTTAAATAAACCCATTGTGTATGTACATCGTGACCCTACGCTTTCTCTTGACCCACTGGTTTCCATTATTTATTTATCTTTTTTTTCCATTAAACCACATCATTTACTAGGCACTTCCATGGGCCATGTGGAGTTCACTCGCATTGATCAATACATGTGAGCAAGCTAGGGAGCTCTTTAATGAATGATTGATATGGCACAACATTAGTTGAAGATTTTGTAAATATGGTAGCCAATTAAGAGGTCTTGATTTTTGGGGAAATTTCATGGTTAATTCAACTTGAGTCATAGTAGTACTAGATGGATGACCTCCCAAGAAGCTCCAGTACCCTTGTGAACCTCATTGTAATGTCAAAAATTGCATACTCTTGCAATTTCATACTATGTTTTGCACTCACCTTGGTGTCCATCCCCTTCTAGTGTGTTTCTAGGCTCATTTTAGCTTTTGCATTAGACTTTCTTCCTCTCATGGTGGAAAGGTTTTGTCTCCCCTAGCCTCTTTTTATCTAGCTAATGTTGCATTTATGTTAACCTTGTGTTTTATCAATATCTTGTCATTTTTAGAGCTCAAATTGTTCGAACACTAGCATCACACATTGATGCTTACGCAATGTGCTAGTGTCCTATGACACTCTCATTTGGTGGTTGTTTGCAAGCTTTTTGCCACTTTTACTCTCTCTTCTCTCTCTCTCTCCTCTCTCTTCTCTCTCTCGCTCGCTCCCTCCCTCCCTCTCTCTCTCTCTCTCTCTCTCTCTCTCTCTCTCTCTCTCTGTCGCTGTCTCTCTGTCTCTGTCTCTGTCTCTGTCTCTCTGTCTCTGTCTCTGTCTCTCTCTTATGTTAGGCTCTCTTGCACTCAAAAGCTCTCTCAAGTTTTTGTTCTTCTTTGTGAGCACACCAACATTCTTCCTACAACACTCTGGCTTCCTCAAGGCTTCATTGGTGATTGTTATTTATATTTGATTTTCATTGCTATTGTTTTTTGTACCATTTCATTGTTATTTTGGCTTCTTGTTGTAGTGCACCTAATCACCTTGGGATATTCACATCCTTGTTATTTTCTTCATTCTACTTTACACTACTACTCTTACCATTCCCAAATATACTTTGGATAGGAGCACTCACCCACCATTTTTCAATCTCTCTATCATTGCCTACCTATGGAGGTCAGAAGACCAATATAAGAGCTTCACTTAAATGCAAGCCCCCAAATAACCCCAAAAAAATTTCCTTTTCTGTGTTTGCAAGTATTCTAAAAGCACTCAATTACATGGATATTTGTAAGTTCTTTCTTGTATGTCAATTCATTTTTGTCTTCGTTAAAATAGTGCAAATCTTGTCATTTGATATATTTTCATTATCTAGTATGTTTTTGGTATGTTCTCACTTCTAATTTTGGACGTTGGGTGAACTACTAGACGAGATTTTAACATTTTTTACAAGTTTTTTGGTACTTGGTTGTACAAGACTATAGTGCTTAGCACATATATCTACGCGATGCACTAGCATCCTAGGCAATGACTTCCTTTGTTTGGTACTAGGTTCCTCCCTTCATCTTCTTTTATATTATATAATTTGCTTCTATGAATTAGTTTTTAATTTCTAATATACATAGTACTTTATTAATTTCTTTTATGCTCTAGATAAATAAAAATCTTTTATTTAAAGTATCTTTGGGACTATAGAATTATTTTGTTAAACAAAAACAAGTACAAATCCTAATGTAAAGAAAGGCAAATCATTTAGCCAATAATCTTAGCTAAATCATATTTTTTCCTCTTTTACAATCACTTAGATTCAATGAGTGCTAAGGTGACCCCATTTATGCTCATGACGGATGGGCTCCTATGAACCATTACTAATGAATCATGGATCAACGAAGTTTGTGTGTGTGTGTGCACATGTGAATGTTTCAACCATCCATCCAAATTAAACTACCATAACCTATTGGATGTGCATGTACATGTTTGACCCATTCATTTGAATTAAACAATCATAACCTACCATCTATGAAAGCATTTGAATACAAATGTTTCAAAACACACTCCTTGATTCATCATCAAGATGTCTTAAATGTAATATCCTGAATGGAACCCTTCGTAATATCCTATCAAATTTGATTTGCTTCACAAAATTCAAATGTTAATGGTTGTTCACAAAAGCTCCTCATTGGTTGTTGTAGATTAATAATATTAATTCCCCGAATCTCCTATTTCCAAGTATTAAATAGCTACATTAAATATTAAAAATTAATTATTAACTCTCCTTGTGGAAAGGCACAACTCTTCATAAGGCTGTTGAAGGATTAACCAAATGAATGTGATCGAAATTAACCAATCCTAAGAATGTTACACCCATGCTTAGCATAAACCTTCTTCAAAAATAGCGATCAGATTTGTTTATGAACAATAAATGCTATTCACTTGAAATCTTTATCAATATCGTAATGTATACCGCTTTTTTTTTTTTTTTGTTTTCAGAATAAGACGGAAATGCATAAAGGGTTTAAGTTTTTTGTCCATTCAACATGATGAGTACATACATGGATATATTCATAAATGGACAAGGAAATAAGGATGAATTACATCAAACATTTAATCATTTGCATCTCAAATACAAAATCATAGAAGTTTATCAACTTAAATGAGACCTGGAATAACACCTTTAGCAGAAGATTATTCACCACAGTAAGTGTTGATCAGACCCATGCATTGCGGACCAAAACCCAAGGATGTGCTGCTGATCCCAAGGAGGGCGATTTGCTCTATAAAATCACATGCTCACCAATAAATACCAACCAGTAGCTCAGAGGGGGCGCCTAGCCAAGTAGAAACCAAAGAAGCGATGCCCAAAAGGAGATTCCAACACACCACAAAGATATGCTCTGTTTGATGCCCCTCCAACCACTAAGAAAATACGATTTCTAGACCTCAGAAGTTTGTTTCAGTCTTTAGAAAATGAGTATAAACAGCTGCAAAACTCACAACAAAATTGGGAATCCCACACACCAAAAACCAAGCTCCAAACCCAACTCAAAAAACTGTGAATATCTTCATTTTTCCAACGCCAAAATGCACAACCAGCAAGACAAACATTGTAAATCTTCAAAACCAAGCACCAACCAGCTAGGATGGATCTCTCACCACCGAAACCAGCAACTAGAGATGAGGGCTTTCATCCTCAACCAGCAGTATACAAATCCTAGAAAAAATCCAACAGAGTTTCCTTAAGTTGTCAAAGTTCACATGCCCAAATGAATGCTTAAAAGAGATTAAATAGAAGAGTGAAGAATTAGGACGACTTTATTTTAAAAACAACTTTTCCCTCCAAAAACCCACGCCCCTCCTTGCTCTCCAAATATTACTTTAACTTTTTAAAATTAACATGAAATTCTCTCCAAAAGGGCATCCATCTTTTGAGGCAAATATTAAGCCTTAAAATTATGAAATAAAGCCTTCTTAATAGGCATCCACATGAGATACATTGTCCTCTTTTTAAAAACAAACTTTACTAGGCCAAGGGGAGTGGGAATGAGAGAGGTAAGTGGAGGTCTTGTATAACCCACGCTCATCCACTTAGTTAAAATAACAACTTTATAAACTTAAGTGACAAATAAACAAATAATAGCTCTGACCACCAAGAGAACTCACCCTTGCCAAAAAATGGAAACTCTGCCCTGAGCTGATGGACAGAAGGAGCCAAGACCAGTTAATAAATATAGCACTTACTAAAAATAGCGAGTCAAATCACCAAACTGGCCCAAATGAAGCTCGACTGAAACTTACTAAAATAGTATACTAACATAGCTGTCACCACTGGAAAAAACACAAAAAAGCCCAAAAAACTCATCTCGGATCGCCAAGTCCCCTAACCAAATCCACTTAACCTACAAGAACTAGAACAGGCTAATGGAAGCTCTAATTGGCTATGAGTGAGAAAGGGACATTACAAATATCTACTAGAAAATCAATCAAATCAACACAATGGTGATTTTTGTATGAAATCGCTTGAAGGAATTGTGGGTTTTCATCCTCCAATTCCGGACCTAGGGGGTTTTCATCCTCAAGTTAAATGAACCAAAGTTCCATACTCCAACAAAGAGTATAGATCAGACAACAGAATGTCCATGATGCTCCTTCTCCTTACTTGGTATCTCTTAACAAACTTTTTTCTCCAATAGACATAACTCTTCACAGCCTCTTGATTAATAAACTTTAATTATAATTTGTAATATTACTTAGTCCTTGTTGAAATCGCATTTTCTCCTTTTACGGGTTACTTTAAAGTTTAAATCATTTTCTTCGAAGTGCTGGGCGTACTCCCTCAAGGCCTTAAGATTGATGCTATTATCCTTCGCTGTATATGTGATGTCCAAACAGATCCAACATTGCATTAATTCGTATGTCTGATCTTAATATTCATGCTGAGCACTATTCTTCACCCTATCATTCCCACAGGCCATAGACGCTACTGTTATAATTAGTGGCCTGGTATGTATCCTGTGTAGTCAGGTTTAGGTTCGACTAAGGGATATTACACTAAAGCAAATGAATCATAGCCTATGTGTACTGTAAATGATTTTGTTGCTCATATATCATGCACAAAAGAAGATTTAAATATATTCATGACATCATAGTTGAATGATTGTTTAATAAATAGTAGAGTTCAATGAAGCTTGAATCCTGACTATCACTAGGAATATGACTCGACGTCTCTAATTCTTTCTGGTATTATAGAATTGCAAACTAAAATAGCATTCCATGTGAATGCAATTTTTTGGTGATAATCAGTTAGAAGGAGACTTCCCTACATTGTGATTTACATGGCAGAGATCCACAGCAGTGATTAATAACAGTAACAGCATCAGAAAACATATGCAGATTTGGTTAAGTGTCGGAAGCCTACATCACATCCTCTCTTGAATTTTCTATAGCTATTCTCTGAGCAAGTGATTTTCCAATTTTTTATCGTGGTAAAGCAAATCCTCCATTATTAGAATTTTACAGATGGCCACTGATAGTTCTGATATTGTTTTATATAATCTTGAAGGTGGGCTATGATATAGAACCATAGATTCTAAACCAAACCTTACACATCAACATCTGAAAGCATCGTTTCTAGGTTCATTCTATGGTAGAAATTTCCTTATTGATTACGTAAGTTTTAGAGCAATTATTTTTTCAACAAGACAAAGCACTTCTGATCAACATTTGGAGTGAGCTCCTACAAAGAAATATTTAGGTGCTCTAATCAAAATACTTTTGTGTTCCAATTTGTTTTGCATTGACTTGTCCATTTTCAAGCACACCAATTTTTTTTATAATTTGTGTTGATAGATTAAATGTATCTATACCATTTGATGATCGTAAGACGCAAAGAAAAAGTCATAGAAAGTAACTTGTAATTTGGTCATGCTTGAAAAACTGTGATAAACTGTTTGATAACAGAAAATGACAAGTGTTATCAGTGTTAGACGCATGGGATACTGCACTGCAAGGCTTAAATAGACCAGAGGGAACTGGTAGAATCACATCACAAATGACATTAAAAAGGCATTAATAGCTTACATGATCAGTATGGTATTACAGAAATGCAATGAAAACTGTAGCATGTCTAGGACCATAATTTTGAGACTCTGTGCATCTGTGGTCGAGTTACAAAGTCCTAAGCCAAGCCAGCAGCAGTGAGTTTTGCTGCCTTGATTAGAACAAATTGAATGAGTTTGACAGAAACCTGCAGAACTTTCTACATTTCCCATTTTCTTAGTAGAACTTGTATGAGACTCGATCATTCTCAAGCCCACCTTGTTAAGAAATTATTAAACTAATAAAAACCTCAATGTTTAAAGCTTAAAACCCTCATCTTCATTTACAATATTCACTTTTTTTAGTATCAGCTTCTTCAAACCCTGAGCAATTCCTTTGATCTATCGACGACCAAAAATTCATTGAATCATCAGCAATTTCTCTAATTGAGAATCTCCTAGGTGTAACACATGACCAGTCCATTAAAATTTAGAAGCTTGCAGCTTTTTCCAAAATTTTGAAGGGATTTGCAAATTTGATCCATATGTTATTGATGTTGTTCTGAATTGGAATCCATAAAATGCAGTTTATTTGAATTTCAAGTTTGCCTAGTTGGAAACGACTGGGCCAGTGTGGCTCCCAAATCTATGTTTAAAACCATTTACTTACTATGCCTTCCAACTGATAATGTTTTGTGATGTTGTCCAACAATTGCTGATGAAATTCGACTAAAAATGGAAGAACCGACTGTTCTGGTTTATTAATTTTCACGAATTCTATGAAGGACTTTGATGAAAATCTTTAGACAAACTGACACGGGTATTCTAAATGGTACTACATCAAACCCAAAATTACTTCTACTGCAAATATTTGGGGGCTGGAAAACTTGTTTGCTGAAAATTATGTATAACTATTCACTCCTAATATTTGGGGGCTGGAAAACTCGTTTGCAGAAAATTGTGTATAACTGTTCACTCCTTACTCTAGCATAATTCCCATTCCCAACATAATCATGCGATTAATTAAATGACTTTCAGACGCAACAAAACTTCTCGCTATTAAATAGCCATCAATTACATGACATTGAATGGTTGCAGTGAAAGCAATAAGCTAATTTAAAGATTTAGTATGTACTATGCATACCTTGCTTTAAGAGCAATTAGACACAGAATGCATGGCAGAGGGAATATCAACGCAGCTTCTGTTGTTGAATATGGTATCTCCAGGTATGTAAAATTCTAACAGCGAACACAAAGCCAAACTTCTGCAAAATACTAGATTAATATGTTTTTTGGGGTTTTTGCGTCCTGATTCTCACTGCCTCGTTCCCAAAAAACAAATTAACATTTGATTGAGCTTTTTGTGCGGTTGGGGGCATTAGAGATGGCATTTTGATAAATTTTCAAAAGTGTCGTAGGTTCAGGATGCCTTCCTATAATATTTCTGACAAACCTTGCCTCTGACATCGTCAATACCGTTAAAAGAGAAAGGCTAAGGTCATTGATGGATTTGATTTTCTGCCAAACTAGAAACCTGGGCCTCATAGTCTTTTCCAAACTCGTTAATAACAAGCCGGGGTGTTCCACTACATAATTTGAAGGAAGTTCCATTTTGTTAACTACAAAGTTCATTTTCTCACGAATCTTTTCCTTGCAGCTGCATAAGACTTGTGGGGCGACCCGAAATACTTGCCAGATTTCTTCTGCCGAGAGCCCGCAGAGTTTGAGATTCTCTATCTTGGCCTCTAATGTTTCTATCCGGCTAACAGCCACTGCACTTACAATATATTTGAACTTTTTGCTTCCTTTGTCAGCACCAATCTTGTAAATGAGATCAACTTGGGCAGGCGTTAGAGAAGAGCGTTGCAGAACGGCCGGTTGTATCTGTGAGAAGCTGGAGAGCTCCGCCCCTCGAAAACCCCATCCCTCCCAGAAAGCAAGCGAGGGCTTCAAGGTCTTGTCCAGTTTATAACCCAAAATGAAGGGAGCTCTTAGCAGGCATCTAACGAGCAAACCAGGGGACTGAAATACGTTCTTAAGAAACTCCATATTGGGAAGAAGGACGTTCTCGAGGCTGACGCCCAAGATGTGTGGATTGCTACTCAAAAGTTTCGTCAGAGTTTCACCCTGAAAACCGAAATCTTCCAGCAGTTTGATTTTGGGTTCCAATATTCTTTCAGCACTTATGAACATAACTGACGGCTGAACCCTCATTATCTTGGCAATTTGGGCTTCAGAACAGCCAACTCTGTTCAACATATGAATAAACTGCTCGATGTTGTGGAGATTTTGAAGCCTCTGCAACTGGGGGGTTCTTTCGAACATCCGAGTGATGTCGGCAGTAGACATGTTAAGTTTGGTGGAGAAAAGATTTGACAAAAGACTCTGCAGATCAGCATTGGTAACTTCAAGGGTTGAAAACACATTGCGAAAATGGAATGGGTGCATAACAAACAGTTTGCGGCATAACATGGTGTTCATGGAAGCTGCTGCAACAAGAAGAGGTCGGCAGTTTTAGGGTTTCCAGCAAGAAATATTGTATGCTGAAATAGAGACAGTTACGCGTTTAGTTACGTAGTTAAGTTGACTGGTACCTACTATGTTTATACTTATTCTTTTACATTGTAAAATTGTAGGGGAGAGGGGCCTAAAGTAGGACACCCTAATTTTGGAGGTTCACGTGGACCCAAAAAAATAAAAAATTTTGCTTACCACGTCATCTTGTCATTTGTGTATCTGTTAGTTTTTTTTTTTTTTAAAACTCCGAGCATCTTGCCACCTATCATGCATTGATTCGTCCACTGTGTTCAAAATAGGTCCATTTTGCCCTCCGCTCGAAAGTGGAGCCCATCCACCACCTTAGTCAATGCACAAATCTACGTGCTTTGGATCGAACGGACGTGTCGATTCTGATAGCCTCACCACCCTAAATGACCAGTTTACTTCGTCATCTCTTTCGTTACCTCAACTACATAACTTGTCTTGCGTGTCCCTCTACATTTAATCCGACTAACAAGCACATAAAACAAAGATCAAAGTTCATTCAATGCTCCACATTCTCGCATATCCCGCCCATTCTCACCCTTTTTGTTTGTGTTTATTCTAGAGTGTTCATTTTGTTATGCACCCATACTAGTTCGGCTCTCCATGATTTGTTGTTTAGCTCTCCACACTTCTTTGTTCACCTTTGCACTCTCAAAAGCTCTCTTTTTCTTTTAGGAGAGGTTTTCAACCTCACTCACCCTGTATCAGTGTCTTTCAATTTGATGGTATTCTACCATGCACTTATATCATTTTGTTATTTTTTGCACAAACTTTCATTGTGCAAATTTATCTTTGAAAAAGATTAATAGTAGCAAATGTGGGGAGGGTTTCTCTGGTTTTCGTTTCATATGTATTCGTCCATGCACTCCTAATCTTGTGTTCTTCATTAGACAGCGTTTTAACTGGTTTTTCATTATTATTAGATTCTTTCGACGAAATATGGAAAAAGTTTCATTGGTTTTCTACCATGCACTTTTATTCTTAACTGGGTTTAACTAGTTTAATATGGAAATATGGAATGGGTTGAACTAGTTTTTCATTATTACATTGTTATTCTGAAATATGAAAATGGTTACTGGTTTTAATATCAACGATATTCTTGCATGTACTTCTATTAATGTTTTCTTTGTTGCACAATGATTCACACTGCAAATTCCTTTTTAAATTTGACAGTTACTACGAAATATTCATAGGGTTTTGTTGTTTATCATTTCAAGGGTTTTCTGCCATGCACTTCTATTCATGTGTTTGTGATTTGACAAACTTTAACTCTGCAATTTGTTTTTAATATTCGTTTGTTTTTCCGAAATATGGAAATGGTTTCACTAGTTTTCATTTTGAAGATATCCTGCCATGCAATTGTATTATTTTGTTCTTCCTTGCACAATAGTTCACTTTGCGAAATGATTTTAATATTTGATTGTTACTACCAAATATGGAAAGGGTTTCGATGGTTCACAATTAGAGGGTTTTCTGCCATGCACTTGTATTCGTGTGTTTGTCATTGCACAAACTGTAACTATGCAATTTGCCTTTAATATTTGTTTGTTATTCCCAAATATAAAAATGGTTTATTGCTTTTCATTTCAAAGATATTTTGCCATGCAATTGTATTATTTTGTTCTTCCTTGCACAATAGTTCACTTTGTGAAATGCTTTTTATATTTGATTGTTACTACCAAATATGGAAAGGGTTTTGGTGGTTCACAATTAGAGGGTTTTTTGCCATGCACTTGTATTCGTGTATTCGTCATTGCACAAACTTTAACTATGCAATTTGCCTTTAATATTTGTTTATTATTCCCAAATATGAAAATGGTTTCACTGCTTTTCATTTCAAAGATATTATGCCTTGCAATTCTATTATTTTGTTCTTCCTTGCACAATAGTTCCCTTCCTAAGTAATCCACCCTTCTCCTAGTACCTAGTCCAAGGAATGACTCTTCCCCAATCCTTAACAATTCAAATTTACCACCTACTTTTGGTTGTCTTCCTGCCAAATCACTAGAGAGGCCTATAAAGTCCACATGTGCACAAAGGTACATCTACAAACAGTGATATACAATGAAAAAAAACTAATTTGTTCAAAATATGCACGATATTTTGTGGATGATTTGATCCATCCACATCATGTATATCTTGAAAAGATAAGACTTATATGTATGCGTATCACTGTTCATCCTATTACAATAGAAGGGCTCATTTCTATTAACATAAGACTCCTTTCAATGTATATCACTTGCATATAAATAGAGACTAAGTGTCACAATAATTCACTTTGCAATTTTCTTTTTCTACTTCATTCTTACTATGAAATATGGATATGGTTTGACTGGTTGTCCTTTGCAGGGTTTTTTATCATGCACTTCTATTTGTGTGTTTGACATTGCACAAACTTCACATTGCAAATTATTTTTTATATTTGTTTGTTATTCTGAAATATGAAAATGATTTCATTGGTTCTCCTTTCAAAGATACTATGTCATGCAATTGTATTATTATGTTCTTATGTGTGTACATATATATATATGTGTGTGTGTGTGTGTGTGTGTGTGTGTGTGTGTGTGTGTGTGTGTGTATGTGTATGTGTATATATGTATATATGTATGTATGTGTATGCATGTATATGTATATATCTAAGTGTATATAATTGCATTTCTTCCCCACCCAGAACGTCTAGTTGAGAGCATTAATCGCTCGCTGCCTCCTTCGTTATCTCCACTAAGAAACTTGTCTTATGCATCCCTTCGCAGTTATTCGGCCTTGCAGGTGCCTAATTCGAAGATCAAGGTTCATTCAATGCTCCAAATTCTCCCATATCTCACTCACTGTCATTCCTTTTGTTTGTGTTTATTCTAGAGTCTTTGTTTGGTTACACACCCATACATCTTCAGCTCTCCACGATTCATTGTTGGGCTCTGCACGCTTCATTGTTTAGCTATGCACTCTCGAAAGCTCCCTTTCTCTTTAAGGTGAGGTTTTTTACCTCACTAGGTCTATACCAGTGTCTTTCAATTTGATATGGCTGAAATGAAGAGCATATTAAAACTAACATATGTGTGTGTATACGATATTTAGATCATAGTTTTTATGTCATATATCTATATATATGCCAACATATGTACATGGAATGCAATTGCAAGATATTTTTGTATAAAATGTGATTGTTACATCACTCTACCTACATAAGATCAAGCGATTTTAGATCAATTCTTAATGCCTACCAATGCCTAATAGTTCTATACTAATTCTTTATGACTACAAATGCTAGTCTGTTGTATTCTATGCATATATTTTTCACAAAATTGTAAATGTCTGGGGTTTCACCCTGATGTTGTTTACATTGGGTTTTTCATTTATATTCTTTAAGCCTAGGAATACAAATATGTTTTCTGCAATGCCAATGTTTGTCACAATAACCTGTAACTCAATATCTGGGGTTTCAACTTATATTATTTATGAATGTCAAGTCATTTCAAATCAATTTCAGGGTTTTTTTTATTCTATATGCCTAGGAATATAGATCAGTTGTATGCATTGTAAATGTTTGTCACCCACTACCCTGTAACTCAGTATCTAGGGTTTCAACTTGTACTATTTATGAATGTCAATGCATTTTTGTTCCATACAATGTGATTGTTACACCCAATCTTCTCTAACTGCTAAAGATCAAGTCATTTTAGTTATCTTCTTAACCTATACAATGTTAGTGTGTAATCCAATCTAAATTTGATCTTCAATTTTGTCATTTGACTCATGTACAAATGTTGGTATATATATATTTGTTTCTTTAAATGTGTCCTTTGTTTCAGTCTTTTAGACATGTTGGTATATTCGGCTGACACTTCTTGTAAGTTTGTCTTGTTCAATCTTCTTGGATGGCGTGCAATTTCAATTCATTTTTGGCTCACCCCATTCTCCCTTCAACGGCTTGGTGATGGTGAATTGCACTTCAAAGGTAAACACTTTACTTACTATACTTTCTCGTTATAAGGTAAACATTGCTACATGTCTCTGATTGATGCCTCCTTTCATTTCTTGTTGCAGGATTGAGTTGGAGAAATTCACCATATCATTGGCCATCTCCAATTCATAGAGATGAGGTTTTTAACCTCACTAAGGTTGTACCATTCTCTCCCGTTATATGTTGCTTCTTTCTTCTTATTACTTATTTGATTTTTTATGGTGTGTTGTGTTACTTAAGTTGAAGGTTATTTTTTATTTTGTTTTTAATTTTGAACATAATATTTAAAGTGTTTATGTGGTTATCCATAGTTCAGAGGTTCTCTTGCATTCTAGGTGCATTCACAATGTGCTCTATGATGTATATGGCATCTAGGGTGTTTATGAACACTTCTAATATTTGTATTCATAAACACATCCAAATTTTATCAAAAAGAAAAATATGGTTCTCTTCATGCATCAACTGTGACTTTAATGGGTTTAATCTTTTCATTTAATTTCTATCTCTACCTATATATAACTTTCAATATATCCATCAATATAAGTATCTATATATCTATTTATCTATATATATATATATATATATATATATATGTATATATATATATGTACATGGCAGATACATACATACATACATACATACACACACATATATATAGATACATTTATATATACATATATGCACATTGATCAATATGTACATACATATTGACTTAGACATACATGTACATATTTATGCACATAGATATATATGTACATATGTATTGACATAGACATACATGTACATACTTATGCACATAGATATATATGTACATACTTATGCACATAGATATATATGTACATACTTATGCACATACATATATGTGTACATATCTATGCACATATATACATATATGCACTACACAATTGTGAAATACATAACTGGAAAATGAATTATTGTGCAATGAAGAACAAAATAATGCAATTGCATGGCAGAATATCCTCAAAATGAAAACCAGTGAAACCATTTTCATATTTTGGAATAACAAACAAATATTAAAAGAAAATTGCAGAGTTAAATTTTGTGCAATGATGAACACAATAATAGGGGAGAGCACCCCATAGTGGAGCACCCTACCTTGGCAAGTCCACATGGACCAGAATTAAAAATAAAATTGTCTGCCACATTATCTATGGGACATGCTATAGTCCAATTGGTCCAACTTGTTCATGATGTGCCCATTTCAAAGTAACACCATTTTCCATTAAATGGCCTCTTTCATTATGTAAGTATATATATATATATAGTCCTCAAAGTAGCTTCATACTCATCCATACAAACATAGGTCACATTCATCTCTACCCTTCACTCCTTCAACCTCCCTTGGCATGCCTCCATAGTAATACCTTCATAATCAACTGTAATTATGTTGTGAGTGTTAACCAATATAATCTAATTAGTATTTAGTAAATTGAATGATATAATTTTTTGACATTATAATCCTATCCCCTAAATCTAATGTGGTTTTTGGTTTAAAAGAAAGAGTGAACTTAATAATTGATAAAAACTATACATGTTTTTTTCATATGTGAACCCAAATAAATAAACTTGAGATAAGACATGGAAACATGTTAACTTTTGCAGAGGTAGAGACTAAAATTAAATTTCAATTGAGCTATTGATATAAAAAAGATAGATTACATCAAGTATTTCTTTATGAAGTGTTTTGTGGGTGGTAATATTTAGTTGTTAGTATGTTGTGTGAGATTATTGTACTTTGTTTATAGACTTTAGCAAGCTAATGGCCTTATATATGTATTACATGAAATATTCTATAACATTTAGTTACCTAGAATGTTATATCTTATAATTAATTATCTTTGAATCTAGAACAATATAATATATGTTGGAATTGTCAATGTGACAAGGTAGGTATTATAAACATAATAAATGATGTAAACAAAATTGAATCAGATTTGAATCCTTATTGAATTTAGACGTGTCTAGTAGACCTTTTCAGTGACTATATGAAATGTCTTCTTATGTAGTTTCATATGTTAGATTATCAACATAGACTGTATTCTATGAAATATTGTATAAGATTGAGTTCCTTGGAATGTTATATCTTTGAATCTAGGACAAGATTATATATGTTGGAATTGTCAATGTAGCAAGTTAGGTATTATAAACCAAAATAAAGGAAATAGGTTCACCAAAATGAATTAAATAAATGATGAACCTAATTTCCTCTCTATTTCATTCAATATGAGGGCTATGATGTGTAAATGAGTTATAGAAATCAAACTTAACCCAAATACCAACAAAAAGGAAAGTTTTAAGAGGGTAAAATGTTGTGTACCTATTGCAAAAAGTGTTTTTTCAGGCCTCGCTGAGGACTCATTCGCCTTATGGAAAATAGTTCTTGGCTAGGGCTCTGGAAAATCAATTTATGGGTTTTTTTCTTCTCAGTCTGCACTTCTAGATCCTAGTTGAGCTCTATCGAAAAGCTAGAAATAAATCCTATAGCTCAATTTCCATGATTTGACAACTTTCTTAGTAGCTTTGACAGCTTTGAAAACTTTTGCAATTTTTCTCTCCAAATGATCTTTAACCTAAAACCTGCAATCACACATCAAAGAAGAGAAAAATGATGTTTTGTTAGGGAATAGGGGCGTGCCTTGGTCAAACCCCATTTTGGTAATTAAACCTTGTAATGAAACAATACATAAAGGAATGATGAATGAACAACAATATGTAACAACTCACCAAACCTTGATTGAAACCTTGGAATAAAAATTTGTAAACTTGCATGAAGGTGGCCTCAATGAATGTAGATCTTGATCTTGAATCTTGATTAGAAACAATTCTTGAATATGATCTTGAATACTACATCAAGACATTAGCTCAACAACATGCATGATGCACTAAATCTTTGACATGATGAAATGAATCTTGATTGCTGCAATATATTATTCAATAATCTACCCTTGAATGCCTTAGAAATTCTCTTGTGAAAGTACTCTTATGATAACTTCAATTTTCTACGTGAAAATAAGTGAAATAGTCTTGTATTTATACATATCTTATTCTTAATTCTCGAAATTCAATATCACAAGCCGACATCAAATCTTGGATTTGAAATCATTAAAATATTGCCAAAAACGTATCCAAAAGAGGAGTCCTAGGTCTAAGTGAGGACCCATTTGCCATGTGTCCTAGCTCACTTAACTAGGACACACTTTGGGGAATGTCAAAGATCATGTGAAAATAGGGTCCTAGGACCTAGTGAGGACCCATTCGCTAGGTGGCGAATGGGTCCTAGCTCACTAACCTAGAACCCACACCTTCAAAAATTAAGTGTTGTATAATGGCATTTATGAATGTCGAGCTTTATCCCTCAAAATTCGCATTTAATTAGGCTTGGATTTGAATTAAAGGGGCCAATTAAGGAAAATTTGACCACAATTAATTAATAAAGCCCTAGATTAATGTGAAAGTGTAAAGATACACTTTACAACACCCTAAATAAGGCACCATTAAGTCCATTTAATTAAAAAGGGCCCTAAACTTAATGTGAATGTGTAAAACACATTACAACACAAAATCAAGGCAACATTAGGTCCATTTTAACATTAATTATTCCCAAACTAAGGAAAAAGGGATACTTTTTTCGTTACTACATTTTTCCCCCACTTTAGTGAGAGTATAACCCCACGTCAAACTCACACTAAAGTAGACATTCAAGACACATATGTATGCAGCAATGACAAAGATACACAATCATAAAACATCAAAGACCAATAAGAAAAGGGATGCAGATCAAGCCTTAATTGTCCAACATGATGTGAAACACGTCTCATTTTTTTATCCAAGAGAAGTGGGAGGATCAAGCCTTAACTATCCAACGCGATGTGGAACACATCTCAGCTATTTGTTCAAGAGAAGCAAGGAGGATCAAGCCTTAACTATCCAATACGATGTGAAACATGTCTCAGCTATTTGTCCAAAACATGTGCTCACTCTAGGGTAGTGGAACCTATGGCTATCCACTAGGTGAGTTTTCCCAACAAGTGGCTTAGTGAGAAAGTCATGCCTCTATATCGGCTCTCATTGTACTAACCATACCAAAGCTATCCTCTAATAACTCCAATAGGACACCACAAAATGAAACTTCAAGCTTATGAACAATATGCAAGTAAAGGTTTTTGTTCAATGGGACTTTGCTTAGTTTGTGCAAGGTCTCTTCTTAGGGAACATCGTGCCTAACATCTCCAAGAGAGGACAAGTCAAAGAAATATCATGCTCTCTGAGGAAATCAAACACAATGAAACCACCAAGAAAAGGATGCATCACAAGAAAATCACATAGTGAAACATGAGTGTCGAAAGATAATGCCAATGTATGCCCCCACTTTAAAGCGATTACTAACACCATTGTTGTGAGCAATCTGCTTTAAATTAGAAGAAGACATGAGAGGTTATTCGGAAAGCCCTATGCCAAGTCATATGTTCTCAAATGAAACTACATCATGAATAAGGGGTTTCCCCCAAAATGCAATACTAAAGATAACTTAGTACGTCACATGCGAGCCAACTTAAGGCATGTCATCCATATACCAAGATTGCTCTTATATATACATGGAAGGCATTCAACTAGCCAAAAGAGACAACGACAAGTGTCATACGACGAGAAGGCTACCTAACCCGTTGCCCCCACTTAGTGCAAGACAAGGATGAGCTGAGATGATTAATCAAAAAAATAATAGAATGAAAATCAATATCAATTAGAGGACTAGGTGCTTCAACGCAAGGAAGAGTACCATACTAATTAAGATGTTGAATTTTATTACCCAAAGCCTTACATTCATTCGTAGAATGACCATGAGCTTTATGATATGCACAAAATGAATTATTGTAGTAAAATTTATTTCATGTTCTCAGAGGGAAAGATATCAAACGATCTTGGAGGAGTCTCGACAAGATACCCTCTTAATCAATGGTAGAAGTTGTTCCTTTATTTTGCGACAAAGATACCTCTTTCTTAGTACAAGGTGTCATACTTACACAAGAATCTTTAGATTGCGAGATTTTGTTCTCTCCTTCAAAGGAGGGTGTAAAATATAACAAACTCCAATCATTTCTAAGACATGTCCTAGGAATGCTTTGTGTGATGACATTAATGTTAAGAAAAGACTTCTTTGTTTCTTTTGTTTCTTTCAAAGGACAATAACCAAAACCACTAGTTTCTATCAATTCAGGATCCACTAATGTTAAATTTGGCTTAGAAGAATCCTTTGTAAGAGTGTTGATATTGAGTGAAGGATATTTTTGTTTCTTTCGAAGGAAAATAACCAAGACCATTAGTCATTTCTTGTGTGTTAGGCTTTATAGGGACAAAGATACCTTGTTCTCTAGCACCACATCATTTTCCACTATACCCAAGTTGTTTCATAAGTTCCTAACCTCTTCCATAAAGATTTTTCATTTCTTTCAAATTCAATGGTTGCTCATAATCAAATTCATCAAAGAAAGTGGTTGAGGTGGATGCTTTCAAATTTTGTGTTGACATTATCGCTTTTTCTTTTCCCTTGTCAGATTCTTTTTTTATTATCTTGTATCCGCCCATGAATGTTGGTGTGAAATCTAAGGAACCCCAATCATCTTATAACAACCTAGTGACTTCATCAATGTTCTTCTCATTTTCTTCTTCCTTCATGACTTCCACTTTTGCAGAACTGATTTCAATGCTTTCAAAGGATCTCATCCTTCTTTCTCAACAATCAAACAACTTTCAGGTTCAGGATCAGCCTTAAGTGTGTAAACTTTGTTATCATAGACATATTTCATTTTGTGATGAAGGGTATAAGGCACCCCATTCGTTGCATGAATCCATGGTCTCCCCAAGAGGAGATTGTAAGAAAGATCATGAGGCATAAAATGGACCAGAGTTTAATAGGTAATGTGATGACTCCAAGCGGTTGTTTTCCTACGTTATCAAACCCATGAATAGATAAAGAATCAGGTTGAATTTAGATTTTTTCTACTTCAATCTTAGATCAAGAAGGTTTATGCTACACACGTTAAGGTCTGAGCCATTGTCAACAAGAGTTCTCTTTATCCCAATTTGATTAACATAGGCTATTATCATGAATGCATCATGTCATTTTTGAACTTCCAACGAAGGTAACTCATCTTGATGGAAAGTAATGTCCAAGTTGGTTGGATTTGTGGCTTGAATTTGGGCTGCCACATCATTGGGTTGCACATTAGGAGGAGTAGGAACTTGTTGTAAAGCACTTTGAAGCATGTTATGATAACTAGATGAGGCTTGAATAAGGTCCCATAAGGATATCTTAGCAGGAGTATTTTTATGTTGTTCGACATGATCATACACTTTTCCACTATGTGAGGGTAAACAAAGAGCATTAGGCAAGATAGGTTGAGGTAATGGGAGGGATGTTGGAGTTGTTTGTCTTGGTTGCAGATTATTCCTAGTGTTATATATATGAGCAACGATATTGTAACTTGGTTGTTGCATAACATTATCATTATCAAGTTTCCTTGTAGGTGGTTCTAAGATAAGCACGGGTTTATTTTGAACTTGTGGTTGTTGTGAGGGTGGATAAATGATAAATTGGGGCTTGGGAGGTCCAATGATTAAAGGATTTGTAGGAGGTCTACGAATTAGAGGACTCGAGGGGGTCCTAATGTTCATAACCTCAACACACTTATCCTTGTTTTCATGATTTCTTAGCGAAGGGGGATCTAATGTCACTTCATCATTTTCATCTAAGGAAGCCACATTACTATTGTTTGAAAGAGATGTGTCAATTTTCTCATTTTCTTCCACCATGATATCCTCCCTAGTAGGAGAGTTTTTAGGAGAGATACAAACTAGATGTTCATGACATTCAAAGGTTGGTTCTTCTAAAATAACTTCATCACAAGTAGGGGAGTCATCAATGGTTGGACTTTATTTCTTATCAATGTTGGAATTATCTTGTTCAATAATGTTTTCTATAGGGGAAGAGAGATAAATAGGGCTCTCATAATTCTCATTGATTTGATCTTCTAACACCAAAATTTCTTCTTCACAACTATGAGAGATATTGGGAGAAGACCAAATTTGATTGTCATGATTATCCACCATTGCATTCTCTTTCACTAAAGCATTCTCATAAGTGTGAGGGATGAACTTTTTCTTGGTATCCTTAGAAAGATGTGATACTAACATTGTGTGTCCAAAAATAAAAAGTACTTCTAACCATCTTATGCAATGCATAGAAAGAATGTAAACAATGTATATCCAAAGATGAAAAGTACTTTTATCCAATTTATGCAAAGCTTCAAAAATGTAAACAATGTGTATCCAATTTATGCAAAGCTTCATGAATGTAAACATTGTGTATGCAAAATTGAAAAGTACTTTTATCCATATTATGCAAAGCTTTAAGAATGTAAACATTTTCAAATCTGATGATTTTTGCTACTAAAATGATTTTGGAATGATTCAAAAATGACTACACTAAATGGACGATTTGACCTAGATGCAAAAACAAAAATTCCTAAAACTTTCCATATTGGTACAACAGGTTATTAGGAAGCCTAGGAAGTACAGAAAATCACCAAAAAGCTCAAAAAAGTTGGTTTTTATAGGCCTTCAAGGACTCATTCGCCCAATGGTGAATGGGTCTTGGTATGCTTTTCCGAGAAACTCTGAATCTAATATTGAAGCTTAGGGACTGAGAAAAATTGTTGCCTTTGTAACCCTAACAGGGACTCATTCACCCTATGGCGAATGGGTCCTAGTATAGGATTTTTTAAAATTGAAAAATGTATTTTCTGAGTGATTACTCTGTTTTAGGTTTCAAACTGTAACTTCTGTAGAAGAATTTTCCAAAATTTAATGTTGAAATGCAAGTGTAATGAAGGAAAAATGATGAACTATATGACACTTTTTGAAATGCAATTTTGACCCAATTTTTCACTATGAATGATGAAAAGCACACTAATATGCAAACACTATACAAAATCAGTCTAACATTATGCAATTTTTTTTTTGAATTTTTAGGCTTAAAATGAATGCAAAATGCAAGTTTACACCTAAAATGCAATGAAAACTAATGCAATTTTGACAACCCTATATGAAATGAAAACTAATGCAAATCCTAGATCTAGGGTTTTAATGGACTCCAATTTTCAAAATTTTGATTATCAAAATGATGAACCTAATTTCCTCTCTATTTCATTCAATATGAGGGCTATGATGTGTAAATGAGTTACAGAAATCAAACTTAACTCAAATACCAATAAAAAGGCAAGTTTTAAGAGGGTCAAATGTTGTGTACCTATTGTAAAAAGTGCTTTTTCGAGCCTCATTAAGGACTCATTCGCCCTATGGCGAAAGGGTCCTAGCTAGGGCCCTAAACTTAATGTGAATGTGTAAAACACATTACAACACTAAATCAAGGCAACATTAGGTCCATTTTAACATTAATTATTCCCAAACTAAGGGAAAAAGGATACTCTTTCTGTTACTACATAAACATAGTAATTGATGTAAACAAAATTGAAATAGATTATCAGCATAGAATATATTTTCTGAAATGTAAATTATATGACAATCATAAAAAGGTATTCATATAGTATGGGTTCAATAGTCGTCAATGGGTAGGGTAGAGCCTCTTAATATCCAATTGTAAAACAATATTTATCCATAAAGTAAACAAAAGCAGTCGAATCACTGTACCAAAAAAAAAAAGTTCAACCAACTTATGCATGTCATGAACAGGTTGGTCTTATTGAACTGAAAGCATTGGTAGGCATTAAGAATTCAACTCAAAAAGAAGCTCTAACTTTCATATAGACTACAAGTTGACTAACATTTACATTGCAAACATTAAATTGTAGTGGGTAACAAAATAACATTGTAAAACAATCGCATTAATAAATAGTTTTAGTTCAAACCCAATAATGATAGAGTTGCAACACACTGAAATTGGCATTCCCAACTACAAACATGATCTTGTTGTGCACAACCAAAAAAACCAGAATATAAGGGACTTTTATAGTCGGTCCCTCCCCACCTCAATCGAATGCTCCAAGAAAAGAATCTAGAGATGTTTTCTCGTCTCCTACTACTACATTTAGACTTGTCATAAAATGATTTGCATTTGCATTTTTAAATTGCATGCAACTTATATTTGAAGGGGTTACTGGTAAAGAAATTGTTCCAACTAGAAATTGAGTGCAAATTACTTGAGATAGGTTGGGACTCAAACACACATTACCTGCAGTAAAGTGGGGGTGTTATTATTCATTATTTCTCGAAAGAAACTATGATTTTCGGATAAGAGGGTTGCAGGACTGCTTAATTGTCTATCTCATAGCAATGCTCTATGGGCAGCCTCAATCTCTCTTTCCTTCGTGTCTTGTTCTTTTTGAACCCTGTCTTGCTCCTTCTTCTGCTCTCTTTCCTTTCTTTACAACTGTTTCAATTGCTCTCTTTCCTTGCACTAGATTTCCTCGTCAATTTTTCTTTTTTCCTTCAACTCCAAGGCCACAATCTATGTTGCCTTTTTGTCCTCTTTTTGTTGCTTCTTTATGATTTTATTTCCTCTATTTCTTGTTTTCTTTTCTCTTGCTCTATTATGAGAGTCACGTAATTGTTAGTTGTCAACAACTAAGACTGTCATCTCACCCGAAGAGCCCCACCAGCAAACGTTCTCATGAATGCATTGACAGTGTGAACTAGCAGCTTAAAAGGAAATTATTGATTCTTGAACTAGTTTGGGTTTCAATTGTTTCAGTGACTTGGGAGTTAGTGAACTCCTATTTCTTGACTAAACCTTCACTTTCCTAGTTGCCATCTACATAGTAATGTATTGTTTGGTTTGGAGGTGTGGCAGTTAGAGAAGGGAATGTAAAATTCCCCATCTCTTCTTGGTAATGTAAGTCAAGAAATTATTCGGACTGGCTGCCCATGTCATGAAATTGTTGCTCTACACATTCCTGCACTTGACTTTTTGTTGCACTCTGCAATGTTTGTGTCGCTTCATCTGTTGAAAAACAACTCTTGAAAGAATAAGGATGTTCTACACTGCTGCAAAATCATCCTCTATGTCATTGATCTGATATGTCTCGCTTGGACGCATGTTTCCCATGAGTGCATTGGGATTGAGGGGTCATATCCCTATCCTTTTAAAACTAGCTTGTATTTTTAATAGTTTCAATGCTCTTCTTAGTGCCTTACTGCCTAACTCCACCAATTATGCCCTTTTGATTTCAATATTTGGGAATCTAGTAAAAAATGCAACTCATTCATATTTGAAATATGACTTGAATGGTGAAAACATGCTAACATCCAAAGGTTGAAGCATGTGTGAAGTATGTGCAGGCAGTGTAAGGAGTTCAATTCCTAACCTCCTTGCCTCATGGATAGTTTTTAGTGCAACATGACTTTCATGGCCGTCAAAAATGAGAAGGTGCCTATTAGTTGGTGACACCCCCTAGAACCAAGAGACAAAAATGTTTCATCCAGTCAAAAAAAAGCTCCTTTGTCATCCACGTGTGTGCTTGGGTTGCCATACATGCTACTGGTTCACAATTAACAATGTAATTTTCTATCTTTGTATTTCCCTTGAACAAATAGAAACCAAGTATGCTTTGGCCAGTTGCATTAACATAACAAAGAATTTGTAACTATTGTTGGATTTTGGGAATTATGTATGAGATGTTCTTGCTACCTCGTCGTGCCAACACCCTCCTTGTTCCATTTCTACCTGCTTGAATCCTCATTTCATAGCAATTCCATATTATTTTTGGACCATATGGGTTACTTTCATACATTGTTGATAGTGTTTTATAAAATCTAGCTACTATTGTGGGTCTTAGGTTTACTATTTTATCCTTGTCAAGACCTTCAGCTGTGTGCAAATTCAATTTTGGATGGTGCCTCTTGAATCCATTCCACCATGATTTTCTAGGTAGCCCCTCCGTGAAAGGGTTGGGTCTATTCTGGAAAATCTTAGCAACCTCTTGCTTGAGATTGATAATCTCAAGCTCATGGCCGACATCTGCCATTTATGTGCACCAATTTACAATAAGACCCTCCTCCTCTATCGTGAGGACCATTGGAGGACCCTTCTTTGAAGTAGTTGTGAGGCCACCTAACCAATTGCTCAGTGTAGTAGCTAGGATTTTCCATTTCTTGGTAGTAACTCTCGTCGACATCCCATTAGTTTTTACATCCTCTAGGGACTTGTCCATGTCCTCTAATGACCATTCCCTTTCTCATGATGCTCTTTCCCGCCTGCTTGTAGGTGCAACAATCTTCAAGATTGTCTTAACAGGTTAAGGAATATTGTTTTCTTCTATAATCGATTCCATAGGGGGATTGTTACTATTTTTTTCCATCTACGTGACTTTGTCTTTGTAGTATTCTTTATTGGATTGGACCTCATTTTATCTTTAGATTGCACCTATAGATATTAAAAAAAAATTGAAGTAATGAAAAAATAATCAATGAACATCGTTGAAGTCATAGTGATGCATGAACAATTTGTTTTTCTTTAATGTGCATGTTGATAGTTTGCAATGCAATTGTTGGTATCCATGAACTGCTTGTAATGCAATTGTCTTTAATGTGTAAGCCAAGTTTTTTTGTGAATCATAGAAAAATAGGGGTATGTTGCTAAAGTGGAGTAATGAGCAATGCCCCTATCTTCCTAGTTTCACTCAATTATGAGGGTTCAAATGTGTAAATGAGTTACAGAAATCAATCCTAACCCAAATACCAGTAAAAGGGAAAGTTTTAAGAGGATCAAATGTTGTGTACCTATTGTAAAAAGTGTTTTTTTGG